>JAENPR010002808.1:0-40981 GCA_018135685.1 Themeda triandra
GAGCGTCGATCTCGACGACTTGACACGGTGCATGTAGTTCGACGTCACGCCACGATGGCCCTATCTACCCCTGTAGACTCCGAGCCTCCCCTTGGCCTATAAAAGGGGATGCCGGGGCCTAGTCTAAGGAGGGTTTTTCGACGCCTTCCCACTCCAACACGTTTCCACGCACGCTAAGTCTCGGGACTCGCTTGTATTCACCCTGCATAAGCACCCCGGTGCAAGATAATACAAAACTCACCTCCGGGCTGGACGTAGGGCACTCTCGGCCCCCAACCCGGGATAAACGATTGTGTCCATCTTGCATCACCATCCCGGATTGGGACGCATAGAAATTTACTCGTTGGTGTAATACCCCGGTACGAAACACCACAGGTTGGCGCGCCGAGTAGGGGGTGTCGCGTGCTTTCGTTGATTCCCGCCATTTTCCGGATGGCACGCACTCCCTTCGTTCATTAAACCCGCAGGTGATCTGGTTTGGGAGTCTAGAAGTTCATGTCGCTCGCCCGTGCCGCGACATGGCGCTACTCTCAATTGAGAACCAGGGGGAACGTAAATCACCCCCACGCGCCGGTGGGGTCACGCGCCGACCGCGCCACCATGTTCGCCACCACCACGTGCCGACGCCACCCGCACTCCATCGCCGCGCGAGCCAGGGGCCTCGAGCACCCGGCTCGGTGCCTTCCCGTCGGGCCGCCACGATGCACCCGGTCACCGGGTGCCAAGTGTGCGACGGGGTGCACATGGCGGGGAGTCCATGACGAGGACCCCGGCTTCACGTTTACCCATGCGCTTCCCGAAGGAGCCTCTAAGACGGCGCCTCGACGCGCGCGCGCCGACGTCGCCCAACAAGGTACCGCACGGACTCTTACCGAGCTCGCGCGTGCGCCCGGTTTCGGGGCTCACCAACGCCGCCACCACGTATGCCAACGAGATCCGGCCGATCATGGGACCGCGGAGAGCCCGGCCTGCTCGCGGGCCACCCGGACTTGGAGATCGTATAGCCGGCATCGGTGGACCGCGGGTTTGACCAGCGCCCGGCTCACAACGCCACACCGCGGTCGAGGGGATATGCGCGGCCGGATCGAGGAGGAGAGCAGGAGGCGGACGCCGGGGTCCCGCTAACGGACTTTCCGATGACTCGGACTCGGTGGTGCTATGACCCGGCTCGCGAGTGTTTTCATCTCAACGACAACGTTCCGTCGGATGAGGAGACTGAGATGGCGCCGCCGTGGCCGTCCCTCCGGCCGGGCGGACGTGACCCCGGCGGTCGGGGCCTCGGCCGCGGCCTGCGGGTGATTGAGCCACGCGGACCGCCACTACAAGCCCAAGATAACCGGTGACTCAAGACGATGCTCGAGCGGCACAATGGGCCCGAGCTCGGGGAGATCGAGGCCAAGATGGACGAGGAACGCGCAAACCGAGCCGCTCAAGCGCGCAGGCGGGAGCCACCCCGCCCCCTCCTCGAGCTCTTGGCGCTCGAGGAAGGGCACGGGGACGTCTTCAACCGCATTGTCAACGATGGGCGGCCGAAGCGCCCCGGCTGCCCGCTTCCCTCGAGCAAGCCAAAATGTGCTCGCGGAAGCTATCTTCGCCGCGAGACATGCCGCGCCCTCAATCCGCACGCATTGCGGATGCGAGATGAGATCCAAGGGCTCCTCCTGTGTCGCGGCCGTCCGAGCGAGCCGAGAGCTCGGCCTCGAGACAGCGTGAGGCAGCCCCGGAACAACCACGGCACGAGCGGGAGGGTTCCGTCCACCAAGAGGCACCCCCGAGGCGAGTCCCAGGGGCCCCCGCTCGAGAACGCATCCTCGACAACCGTGCACCTCAAGATGCGCGTCATGACATCAACGACAACCCGACGACGCAAGGCCGGCGGTGCCGAGGACCGTGGCTACAAGGCCCATCGAGGGGACGCTACGAGCGGCGACGAGGATCGGCGGGTTCTCGAGCCACCAGCCCTCGAGTCTCCGGGCCGAGTTCTCCGCAACACGCCGTTGCCAAACCCGTTTCGACCCCCACGAGCGTGGTCAAGTACAACGGGGAGACCAAGCCGGCCCGGGCCGGCCGGGACCTCCGCCGGGCCGCCGCCCGGGAGGGGCTCGAGAGGATAAGGCAATCATACGCCGGCTCCCATCTGTTTCTCTCGACACCGCTCGACGGTGGCTCGAGGAACTTCCCCCATCGATCACGATTGGGCCGACTTGGTCCGATTTTCGAGGGAACTTCAAGGGCACGTACATCCGACCCGGCAGCTCGTGGGATCTCCGTAATTGCCCAAGCAAAATACCCACGATCTCCTCCGGATTTTGCTCGACGTTTCTCCAAGTTGCGCACCGAGCTGCCGCACATCCCAGACCACGACGTCATCCTGGCGTTTGTCTCAGGCACCACGTGCAAAGAGCTTGTGCGAGAGCTCGGGCGCAACCGCCCAAGGACGGTGAACGAGCTCATGGACGTCGTCGCCGACTACGCTGCCGGCGACGAGGCCGTGGGGGCCTTCTTTGGTGGGGCTGGGAACAAGCCCGCGCCGTCCCGAGGAGGCGGTGAGGGCTCGAGCAAGGACCAGAAGAAGAGCGGGAAGAAGAAGAAAGGCAATCGGCAAGGCAAGCGCGGTCGTGAAGACGAGGTGGTCCGAATGAGCGCAAAAGCCTAGACCCCCTCCCGGATGGGGCGTTTTCGACAAGATCCGGCTGTACCGTGCCCTACCACAAGGAGCCGGTCAAGCATAACCTCCGAAGAGCTGCCCCGTATGCTTCGAGGTTACTTCAAGAAGCTTCGGCATTGACAAGGACGATGGCAAGAAGGATAAGGGTGGCGAGGATCGAGCCAACGACGACGACGACGGTGGGTATCCGCCCATCACCGAGTGCTACATGATCTACGGCGGCCCGACCACCCCGGATGACACGCAGAGCGGAAGGCCGAGCGCGGGGAGGTTTTCGCCATGAAACCCGCCACCCCTCAATTCCTCGGCCCGGTCGGATGCTCCCATCACATTCGACCGTGATGATCATCCGAGACCACGTCACCAATCCCGGCTCGTACCCTCTCGTCGTGGCCCCGATCATCCTCAACGCCCGCTTCACCAAAGTTCTCATGGATGGAGGCGTAGCCTCAACATCATCTACATGGAGACCCTTCGTTGCTCGGCCTCCACGAACCGGCCTCCGGCCGGCGCCGGGGCTTCCACGGGGGTGGTCCGGCAAGAAAGCGCTCACGATCGGCCGCATCGACCTCCCCGTCGTCTTTGGGACACGCTCGAACTTTCGTCGAGAGGTCTTAACTTTCGACGTATCCGGTTTCGAGGGGACGTACCATGCCGTGCAGGGCGAGCCTTGCTACACAAAATTCATGGCGATTTTTGACTATGCCTACCTCAAGCTCAAGATGCCGGGACCAAAAGGAGTCATCAGCATCGGTTCACGTACGAGCACGCCTACCACGAGAGATGTGGAGTGCGTCGAGAACTAGGAATCACCGATGAACGTCCGGAACATCCGAAGACCTAGCCATGATGCTCGATCACATGGCGCCCGGAGCCTCTCCTCCAACACCCAAGCGACAGTCGGCAACCGACCCCGCCGACGACACCAAGAAGATTCCGCTCGATCCAAGCTCCTCGGGGAAAGACGCCGGTCATCGAGCGCCTCCCTCGGCTTGACAAATAGGAACGTGCTCGTCGACTTTCCGCGCAAACGCCGGCATGTTTGCGTGAGTCCCTCAGGACATGCGGCATACCGGGGATGTCGCCCGAGCACGCCTTGGAGATCCGTCCCGGTTCAAGACCGTCAAGCAACGCCGCGCCGCTTCGACGAGGAGAAGCGTAGGATCATCCGCGAAGAGGTCGAAGCTCGAGAAGGCCGGATTCATCAAGGAGGTACATCATCCGAGTGGTTAGCTAATCCTGTGTAGTAGAGAAAAAAATGGGAAAATGAGGATGTGTGTTGATTACACTAGTTTAAATAAAGCATGTCCCAAAGTCCCATTTCCTTTACCTCGAATAGATCAAATCGTTGATTCCACCGCGGGTTGTGAAGTACTTTCTTTCCTCGACGCCTACTCGGCTACCACCAAATCAAAATGAAGGAGTCCGACCAGCTCGCGACTTCATTCATCACCCCCATGGGCATGTATTGTTATGTCACAATGCCTTTCGGCCTTGAAAGCCGGGGCAACATACCAACGCCGCATGCTCCATGTCTTCGAGAAACACATAGGAGAGACCGTCGAGGCCTATGTCGATGACATCGTTGTCAAGACTCGAAAAGTAGAAAACCTTGTCGAGGACCTCAAGTTGACGTTTGATGCCTCGGGCTAAAAACATCAAGTTGAATCCCGAGAAGTGTGTCTTGGCGTGCCTCGAGGCATGTTGTTAGGATATATCGTCTCCCGGCGCGGTATCGAGGCCAACCCCGAGAAGGTCGCGGCCATCATGAGGATGGGGCCGATTCGAGACCTAAAGGGGTGCAAAAGATCCTTGGATGCTTAGGCCGCACTCGTCGGTTCATTGCGCGCCTAGGAGAAAAAGCCTTACCTCTCGGGCTCCTCGGAAAATCCGAGCACTTCACGTGGGCCGCGAAGCGAGGAGGCTCTCTCGGCGAAGAGCATGCTCACATCTCCTCCTCGTGCTTGTGCCGCCACGCCGGCTCGAGGCGGCATACCCGCCGAATCCTCCTCCTCTATGTCGCCGCAACCGCTCAGGTGGTTAGCACGATCCATAGTGGTCGAGAGGCGAGGAAGAGGGGCACGCGCTCCGTCCGGCGGCCGGTGTATTTCATCGGTGAAGTGCTCTCGGATGCCAAAGTTCGATACCCCCATATCCAAAAGTCGCTCTGCGCAATCGTGCTCACCCGTCGAAAACTCCCGGCCACTACTTTCTTAGCCACCGTGGCGGTGGTAACATCATTCCCACTTGGAGAAATTATCCGAACGGGAAGTCGTGGGTCGAATCGCCAAGTGGTGGTCGAGCTCATGGGCGAGACCATCACGTACGCCCCTCGGAAGGCTATCAAATCTCAAGTGCGGGCCTGACTTTGTCGGCTGAGTGGACCGACGTCCAACTCCCCAGTCCGAGGTCCGAGGCCGAAGCCGTGGACCATGTACTTCGACGGGTCACTTATGAAGACAGCGAGGCGCGGGCTTGCTCTTCATCTCACCCCTCGGAGTACACATGCGTTACGTAGTACGCATCCCCCTTTGCCGCCTCAAACAATATGGCGAGTATGAGGCGCTCGTTAATGGGTTGCGCATTGCCATCGAGCTTGGGGTCCGACGCCTCGATGCTCGGCGACTTCCGCGACTTGTCATCGACCAAGTAATGAAAGCCTCGAGCTGCCATGACGAAAAATGGACGCATCTTTGCGGTGAGGTGTGCAAGTTGGAAGCCGGTTCCATGGTCTCGAGCTCAACCACATCCCAAGGCGCTTCAATGAGGCTGCGAGACGCCGGCCAAATCGCTTCATCTCGAGCGCCGCTACCCCCGAGACGTCTTCTCGAAAGACCTCCATGAGCCATCCGTAAAATGGGACTCGGGCAGGCGGGACCCGCCCGTTGAGCCTGCTCCTACGACCGAGGCCCCCTCGACGGGGCCACGGTCATGGAGATCGACGGGCTACGAGCCCGCCAACCGGTCCGATCGGGCGTGCACCATTCCTCGAGTATCTCATTCGAGGGGAGCCGCCGGAGGATCGAACGAGGCGAGACGACTAGCTCGTCGAGCCAAAACTTACGTCCTTTACGGAGACGCGAGAGCTCTATCGCGGGCTAACCGGCGTACTCCAAGCGGTGCATCTCGATCGAGGAAGGCGAGGAAGCTACTCGAGACATGCACTCGGGGGCTTGTGGTCACCACGGCGCCAAGAACCCTTGTCGGGAACGCATTCCGGCGAGGCTTTTTTGCGGCCTCTTGCAACCGTTGACGCCATCAAGCTTGTTCGAGCGTGTGAAGGATGCCAATTCTACGCCAAGCAAACGCATCTTCCAGCACACGCGCTCCGGACGATCCCTTCCACATGGCCATTTGCGGTCGGGGGCTCGATCGGGTCGGACCCCTCAAAGACGACGGAGGCCACACCCACTTGCTCGTGGCCATCGATAAGTTCACCAAGTGGATCGAGGCCAAGCCCATCACTAACATCCGCTCGGAGCGAGCGGTGAGTTCTTCACGACATCATCCATCGCTTTGGAGTCCCTAACATCATCGTCAGCGACAATGGCACCCAGTTCACGGGCAAAAGTTCTTGGACTTCGCGATCGGAACCACATCCGTGTGAACCTGTCCGCCGCCTACCCTCGAACTAACGGCCAAGTCGAGCGCGCAAACGGCATGATCTTGCAAGGACTAAAGCCAAGGATTTTCAAACGCTTGAACAAACACGGCAACAAGTGGGTGGCTGAACTCCCATCGTCTGTATGGAGTACGCGGACGGCCGACCGAGTCGAGCCTTGGGTTCACCCCGTTCTTCTTGGTCTATGGGTCGAGGCCATCCTGCACGAGACCTCGAGTACGGGTCCACCTCGACTCAAGGCCTACAACGAACGAGACTAACCGGAAAGGCTAGCAAACGCCATCGACCAAGCGAGGAAGAGGCTCGAGACATGGCGCTCCTACACTCGCGCGCTACCAACGAAGCTACGGGTATCAAGAAGAATGTGCGCAAGAGGGACTTCAACGTCGGCGATCTCGTGCTCCGTCGCGCCAAGATAACAAGGGGCGCCACAAGCCGGCTCCTCCACAGGAAGGTCCGTTCATCGTGGTCAAGGTGTTGAAACCGGGGACGTACAAGTTAGCCGACGGAAAAGGCTCGACCCTCACCAACGCGTGGAACATCGAACGGCTACGTCGCTTTTTCTCCTAGGCCTCGATGCCTTGTACATATTTTCGCTTAAATTTTACCGCTCATATGAGTAAATAAGTCAATTTCTTACTTTTTGTTCATACGCAAGGTGGGCTCGGCTTTGTTTCCACAAAGTCAAGCCCCCCTCGGGGAGGGCTAGACCGGGGGGAACCCCCAAGTCCTCGAAAACGCACCTAGTTTTTCGAAAACTTGATTACTCGACGTAATCTTTCCCTCCTCGCCTCGAAACTTTTCGAAAGCTAAGTATTTGCGTTACCTCGAGCTCGTCGAGCCGGGCCCGAGCACAAGGCTTCCCACGCTTCCGAGCTACGGCACCTTAACTCATCCCCTCTCGAAATGGTTCGAGCACAGCGCAACACTTAGCTAAAACAAAGTAAAGGCGGGAAGTGGAAAATGACATCAAGCGCAAGGAGAAAACTAGAGCATAACGATTAACGATTATAAACATGCGAGTATTACGGTTCAAGGTCATGGGCCACTCCCATAACCAAAAATACTTGTTTTCTTACAAAGGCCTTGTTGCCCAGTTACGGCTCGCAGGGGTTGGAATCTACTCCTACGCCCGGGCGGGAGGACTTCATGCAGCGGATCGCCTCCAAGACGGGCGCCGGTTCGGCCTCGGCCTTGAGTTGCTCGATCCGGGGGGTTGACCCCTCCTTCTTGCTCGCCCTCGACGTAGGCAAAGCCGCTCGCCACGGCCTCCATCCCGGTCCCGGCCTCCTCCCTCGAGACGCCGAACCCCGAGTAGAAGATAGCCATCGTCCGGCCTAGCCGCAGACGAGGGCATCTCGGACACGGCCCCGCGAGAAGTGCCGAACTCGACGCTCGGTTAGCGTACCCACGGCGGCGTGCGGGGCCTCGAGCGTCCACCACGGGCGCGAAGCCCGGTTGGCGGCGAGGGTGTCGATGGCGCCGGTGATGCGGGCCTTGGACGAAACCTCGCCATCAAGCAACACCTGGTCGCATTTTGCGTCCTCACGCGCCGCCACGGGGTCCGCCTCCCAAACTCCGAAAAGGACGACAAGGACCAAGTACTCCATCAGTGCTCGAGCAACACGTACAAGCCACGCACGAAAAGGACTAAAAGACTCGAGCACTTACCGGTGCAGCGGGTTGAGAGCCCTTGCTGCGATCGAGCGCCTTTCTGGAGCTCAGCCTCTTTTCTCCCGGGAGGGTACGCTCGACGTCGTGTTTCTCACGCGCGGCTCCTCATAAGCCTCCCGGCACCCTGGATGGCAAGGTCCTTCGTCGTCATCTCTGGCGGAGATTTACCGCTTCCGTCGGAGACCGGGCCCCGCTCTTTCTCCGCTTTAAGCGCGGCGGCAAGGGCTTCTTTTTCGGCGGCTACCGGGTGACCGATGCTGGAGCTCCTTCCACGTAGGCCTCAGCGCCGGCCTTCTCCTTACGGGGGCTGCTCCATGTCCCATTTGCTTGGCCTTGTAGCCCAGCGGCGCGGCCAGCCGCGTCCGCTTGAGCCGCTCGAAGGCCGCATGCGTTCGCGCATAGTCACGCGAGCGGTCTCGGCCTCTGCGCGGCTTGAGCGAGCTGCTCACACGCTCCTCGCGCTGCCCTTTTCTCCTGCGCCACTCGGCGAGTTCGGCCGTGGGCTTTCTTGGCATCCTCCTTGGCGGCGTCCGGGGCGGCGTTAGCCTCTCGAAGAAGCCGGAGACGGTGCGGCTACGCCAAAGATCCGCCCCAAGCGCACATACGCCGGATCTCGTCTCGGCTCTCACGGAGCGCGGATGTGAACCGACTTGGCGTATAACGGCTTTGCTTCGTCTAAGCCACGAGAGAGGAAAAGTCAAATACAAGTAGCGATAAGTCAAACACAAATAAAAGGGAATTCGTGCTCGAAGGTACTGAAGAAAGCTAGGGGCAGGTCCTCGGAGACGAGCGACGCAGGCGCGGCCTTCGGAGCGTGTTCAAGCCCCGCGGCGCTCCTCGGCCTCATATGCGCCTCGAGCTCCCTCGAGTCGTTCATCACGATCGCGCGGGGCCTCGTGGTCGGAATCGGGGAGCACCGGGGCGGCCTTTCCCACAAAGGGAATTCCTCCCGCATCTCCTTGTCGACGGAGGAGTGGAGTCTCCTCACCGCCTCCAAATCGACGCCGCCGTCACCACCCGCTCGGCCCGGGGGTCGGGCGTTGCGGCCGGAGCCACGGGAAGAGGACGCCTCCGGCGGCGCCGTGCCTCGAGCCGCCTCGTTCTTCGATAGAGGCATCGGAGGGCTCAACGGGTCCGAGACCAACCGACCGCATATGGCCGTCGACGATGGGCGCCGCCGTCCTCCTTCCGGGCCTCCTCCGTGGTCGGCCTCGGACATAACGAGGTGAACTCCACCTCGCCCCGTCGTCGAGTCGGGCACAAGGTGAGGCACCACGACCTCCTCCAACCGCGGGCGTGCGGCGGCGCCGATGTGGCGCCGTGCGGTGCTCCTCGTATCGCTCCTCCCTTCATCGCCGCCCGGGTGCTCATCGCACCTACGGCGGGCGGCTCCGGGCCGTCGCCCCACCTCCCGATGCCGTGCTCCTCTTGCTCGGCCCGCCGCTCCACTTGCGTCGGATCTCCTCGATGCCGCGGCCCGCACCACCGGTCCCACCTCCGCTGCACCACCGGCTCCTCCCGCCTTCTCCCCTCCCGTGTGGCGCGGGGGGTGCTCCTCCCGCGCATCCTCTCGGCGACGGCTGGGCCTCACCCTCCTCAGGCCGTTGCTCGGCCAAGGGCTCGACCTCCCTGTCCCGAGGAGGGGTTGAGGCCCTCGGCATTGAGGCCGGGTGCACCGTCCCGCTCCGCATCTCCCACATCCAACCACGGACCGTCGGCGGGCTGCGGGGCGTCTCCTCCCCCTCCTTTCCCCGTGCTCCTCCTCGAGGCGGGGCGGTTAACCGGGGAAGACTTGGCGCCCGAGCTCGGACTCTCTTCGAGCACGATGGGGCCGCCGTCCGATCCGGCCCGTCGCAGCTCCGGCACCATTGCCCTTTGCTCGCCCGCGCCGCGTCACCCGCGCCCGACGATGTCGGGGTCTCGAGCGGGACGGCGGTCGGGCCGTGGCGGTGGTGGCGTCCTTCTCCTCCGCCGCCTTGGCCACGACCCCGGCACCTACACGGGATGCGGCTGCCATCGAGGCTAGCGCTTGAGCGCATCTTTGGCCCGCTCTAACCAAATGGGAGTAGAGGGAGGAGGGGTCACTCCGCGGCATCGACGGGTGCCGCCGACCCTCCCCGGTCCTCGGCCTCTTAGTAGGCACCATGGAAGGAGGATGGCAAGGTCTGCGGGGAACGCTTAGTCTGGAAGAAAGAGAAAAACAAAAACTTTCACTATGACAAAATACTCGCACACAAACAAAACAATGCAATAAGGAGTAGATCGACCGGGAGACTTACCACGAGGTTGGAGTAAGCGGCTGCTCAAGCCGCTTGGCTTGCTCGGGCGCTCGGGGCTTTCGAGCCTCGATTTGCCCCCTCCCGAGTCACTCGAGGACTTGGGGGCCTCGAGCCCGCCGCTTGTGCCGCTCGGGGGCTTCGAGACCACGGCGGCCGCTCCGTTTAGCCGACTCCTTGGGCGGCTCGGGTACGCGTCCCTCACGGGATCCTGGGACTGCGGGTCGAGATCCGCTCCGCCGCGATCGCTAGAGGGAGCCCTGTGGCGCTCCACGGCCCTGTGCGAGAAGATGAAGTGCGCACATTTGCGGCCTCCCCCGGTGTGCGCGCCCGTTGAAGAAGAACGGTGGCGGGAGGAAGATTCCCGCCGCGTCGGAGACGGCGCCCGCCCGCCATGGCTGGAAGGGCCCGGGCGACTCCTCCCGCCGCCCGGCTAATGGCCGGCGACGACGAGCGAGCGCGGCGGCCGGAGGTGTTGAGACGCCCACGCCGTTGCCACTGCCCAGGCGGCGGCGGCGCTCGAGCACCGCGGCTCGACGACCCCTCCTGCTGACCCGCTCGAACGAGCGACGAGTCGTCGCGCAGGAGGCCTGGCGCCAACGTTGGCTCCTGCACTCGAGAGCGAGCAAGCGTCAGGGCTCGAGCGACGACGGCGTCATCACTGTCAGTCGCATCATCATCATCATCGTCATCTTCCTCCTCGTCCTCATCGGACGACTCGAGACTGGGGGTCCAGTCGGTCGGGTCCGCCGCCAGGCGTATTTCACGTTCCCGGCGGCGCCTAGCCTTGCGCTTCTCCTTCTCCTCTAGAGCAACGGCCTTCTGCGCCTTCTCCTCCCTCCTCGAGACCACGACAGCATGTCCTCGTTCGCCCCTCAGGCGTCTTACCTCACGGCGGCGCATCCTCCTTCACCGGGAGGCCTCGACTCCGCGTGGTCGTTGATGTTACTCGGACAAAAGAAACGAGACCTCGATAAGGATTGCTCGAGTAAAACAAACGATGAAAAGAGGATCTCGAGAAAACTTACGTAGCCAAGCGGGTTGTACTCCGGACGCATGCGGAAGAGGCCGACTTGGTTCTCGCCAAAGTTCCTCCCCGTCGATTCGTCACGCACCCGAGCCACGATCGTAGCGACCGGGAGAGGCTCGTCGGACATCCTGGCGCCGCAAGCGCCGCAGTGGTCGGCGTTCTCCGTCATCTCAGTCGAGCCGCAGCGGGCGCTCGGCGAGCGGGAGCACCGGCGGGCGTGGAACTCGGCAACCACATGCGCGATGTTGAGGAAGAAGTTGCCGGACCTCCGGTTGCGGAGGCTCGAGATGGCGTCGAGCAAAGAGTTCATGCTGGCGCGGCGCGGGCCGCCGCGGCCATGCGCCCTTGAAGCCGGGCTCGGTGCACTGCGCCGGTATATTCCGGGAAGAGGCCCCCGTTGCGGAGGTAGAACCATTCTCGATCCCGGTTGGCGTTGTTCGACGACCACGTACCGGACAACCAGCATTCCTTCCTCTTCACCCCGAGCGAGCAGAACCCGCTCGAACATAGCGGCGGATCTTCGGCTGCACCGCCTTCTCCTTTTCCTCTCCTCTTCCTCATTCTCCTCCTCGTTCTCCTCCTCCTCGTCATCATCATCACCGTCGTCGTCGGCGGCCTTCTTGCTCTTCACCGCTTTGGTGAAAAGCGTCGCCTTGAAGACGTGGGTGAATAGGTCCCACTGCGGCACCATCCCCAAATATCCTCGCACACGGCGGCATAGGTAGCCGCGAGCGAGATGGAATTGGGGTTGAAATGCCGGAGCTCAACCCGAAATGGTGGGGGGGAGCGCCCGCATGAAGCGGCTCGGCCGCGCACCAAGTCCGCCGGTGGAACTCGATGAAGCTCGAGAATGTAGCCTGCGGGGGTTGGGCTCGAGGTCGCCATCGTCCGGCACCCTCCACTCGGTAACCCCCCTCCCGCCGGATTAGGCGGAAGTAATCCGCCGTTCACCCATTGGCCGGCAGATTCCCTCGGTCACCGTAGACCGAGGCCACGGAGCGCGTCCGCCATCACCACCGGCATGAAGGCTTGGCGGCGCCCTTGCCTTGCCCTTGCCTTTGCCACCGGTGCCCGGCCGGAGCCTCCGGCCCGTCTTCTTGGATGACCTCCCCATGTGATGACGGGAGCGGAACGGGGGAAAGCAACGGCGCGGCGCAACACAAGCGCGGTGGCGGCCCAGGAGCGGTGGCGCGAGAGAACGAGGCGGTCCACGGCTAGAATGGCGCGGCGATCACGGGCGATGGCGGCAACGGCGATTGCGAGAAGACGGCGGCGCGGGTGGATCTAAAGCGGAGCACAAGCTAGCGGCGTGGACGGCGAGGAAGGCAAGATTGCGGGGAAGAAGAACCGGAGCTGCTCCTCTATATTTATAGAGCCCAAGATGATCCGCGTGAACCCGTTCAACGGCCCGGATTACGCCATCCAACGGCCGCGCGCACCCGGCGGACTCGGAAAAACGGTAACCGCATTAAATGCTCGACAAACCGTCACCTACTTTTTAGACGCACACGATGCGAGGTGGAGCGGAACCGTCGCCAAGCCACGATCACCACGATACGCCGGTTTCCGCCTAAAAGGCGCGCCGCTTGCAACGGACAAACGCGCATTGAAGGGGCGCAATGACGGGACGTCTCGACGGACGGTCCCTTACACGGTAAGAAACCCGGGGACCGGGTCCCACAAGTAAGTCTCGAGGAGCGGAGGGCGACCCACGGACGGGTTCGAACGGCCGCCCTCGAGCACACGAGTTAGGCGCCCATGGGAAAGGAACCTCGAAAGGTTCCGCTCGAGAACGAACCCTCGAACCCAAATGGCGTGTCCAAGGCGGGGGCACTATGTATCTAAGGGATCCCGCCGACGGGAGGCACTCGAGCCGCCGGCCCCCTCGAGCGGGACCGGTCCTCTAGAAACTAAGAGCCCGGCTTCAATGAGAGCGCCCGGGCCACAAGCCGTCTCCCTCGAAAGGAGACGAGCTCTCACTTGGACTACCCGCCATCGGCTCACGAGAGGGTATGGCGGCGCTCGACCGCGAGTAGTGTCGAGCCTCTCGCCACTTGGATCGATCCAAGAGATCCGTGGCGGATTACGACTCCCGGCTCGGCCATTCGGGGCTCGGGGGCTCGAGTCACACAAACGACCCCTCGACACGGGAGGAGCGGGAAAAACGGGGGCTCGAACAAGAGAACGAAATCTTACGCCTCGAGATGCCACAACTCCAATTAATAATACTCTTGCCCAAAATCGTTCATCTCAAAGCCCCCGGAGGAATGCCTCATTCCTCTGGGGCCTCGGGCTACACATGGGACGCTTCGCGCGCCCCCACGGAGAAAGGACGAAATGACTCCTCGAAATACCGACAATAATCCCAATTCTAGGTACTTCAACTCCACTTCATGATCCCTTGTTTGAAGTTTCACAATCAAACAAGGGCTCGGGCTACTTGTCGGGTACCTAGATTAGGGGGTCCAAAATCAGGTACATTAGAGGAAAGTAACCCAACCCGTCTTACCTCTAAATCTCCCAAGAATTAACCAGAGAAACCCCAACCCTCCTCACGCTGGGCCGGCCCACTACCAGGCCCGCAAGGCCTCAGAGACCTGCTGGCTCAAACAACGGCCGCTCACCCGCTCGAGAAGAGAAATACGGAAACCGCTCGAGCGTACGACTGCTCGAGACAATGACGTAAACCGCTCGAGCGAGCGACCGCTCGAGCGGGACGGAGAACGCTCGAGCGAGCAGCCGCTCGAGTCCGCCCACGATCATTACCTATCCAAGGCATGCACATGGCTACGTATATGTAATAGTGGGAAGTATGCTTGCTCCGCCTAACCCCATGGCTACGGTGCGCGGCATGGTGAGAAGTATGCCGGTCGCTTCTCCTATTCCGCGCCCATACCTCGGATTCGGGCGTGCCAGCCGCACTATTACACCACGCCGGGTACGGTGGCACGTGCGGCACTCTCTCCTGACGCCATCGTCAACACTCTGTGCCACCAACTACGTCGACCCGTCCCGTCGCTCGGATCACTGCCCCCTCGAGGCAGCATCCAACCACTCGAGGAGTGGTGACGGACGCAACCCGAACAAGGGACACACGGTGTTGTCTTTCCCACCTCGACGACCATACCGCGGGGTTCCGGCGCACGTGCTCGACTACGACAAGCGCCATACCTCGACTACCTCGGCCCACGATCGAGAAGGACCAGCAGGCCATCAATGCCCACGCTGCTACAGGCTCGAGCCAGACCAAGCGGAGCGTCTACAGTCTCGACGACTTGACACGGTGCATGTAGTTCGACGTCACGCCACGACGGCCCTATCTACCTTGTACTCCTGAGCCTCCCCTTGGCCTATAAAAGGGGATGCCAGGGCCTAGTCTAAAGGAGGGTTTTTCGGACGCCTTCACTCACAACACGTTTCCACGCACGCTAAGTCTCAGGACTCGCTTGTATTCACCCCTGTACAAGCACCCCGGTGCAAGATAATACAAAACTCACCCCTCTGCTGGACGTAGGGCACTCTCTGCCTGAACCAGGATAAACGATTGTGTCCATCTTGCATCACCATCCGGATTGGGGAGCACGCATAGAAATTTACTCGTTGGTGTAATACCCCCCGGGGTACGAAACACCGACACATGGAGTGAGTAGCCTATGGCCGATTTATGTCTTTCTAGGACAGTGACAAGTCTGTTGGTTTCTTCTTGGGAAAGCTTGTCACTTATGATAATAGGTGTTTCTGGGTTGTTATTGAGAAAGACATATTTCAAGCCAAGAGGAAGAGGTTTTAGCTCTATTGGGGGTCGTGGTGGCAACTCGAAGGGGTCTAACTCTATAGGTTCGCTAGCTCTTCCTCTTCTTCAATGAAGTGTTCGAGATCGAACCGAGGTTGAGCTAAGTCTTCTAGAGATGCCATTAAGACTTCCTCAATAGGGTCTTCTTCGGGCTTGGGTTCTACTATCGCATTATGTGAACGCGCAAGTGAGACATCTATAGTAGAGTTCCCCAGCTTTAAATTCAAGAGACTTTGTTTTGGTCGCTCTTGAAAGAGTGTCCCCAAAGGCACACCAATCAAGAGGGATGTGTTTGAGATGTCATAGATATGAAAATCTAGAAAATACTCAAAGCCTCTTATGCGTAACATAATAGTCTTGATGACCCCATAACTTTCAAGAGTAACTCCAGAAGGAATTCTTAGAAGCTTATGAGATGGGATCAATGACTCGTTGGGGCAAAGTTCTTCGGCACCTGACCTTTGACATAATGTTCATCCCAACGATAGGACTATAATAAGCCTCTATGGTGGTCCCCTTTAGGTTGCAACAAAAAGTCTTTGAGGGGGTAGTGATACGGGCTACCTCTGTGGATAACTCCGTTTCTGCCAACCACTCACGGCTCATGATGGCCGAAAGACCTTTAATGTGTTCCATTAAGAAAGGATCATAAGGTGGACCATCGTTATCCTCAAATGGTGCAGAGTGCACTTGGAGGCTTTACTTGCATTGGAAAGTTTGAGGCATTCCCAAAATCTTCAAAAAGATCTACCTCGATTTCTGAGAGAAACGTGGAAGGATGGAGCTCATCAACTTCCAATGTGGGTTGTGTTCCTATAGTGGGAGATTCTTTGGTAACCGAATCATTAGAAGGATCTGAAGGAATTTGAGATTCGGTTGCATGTATCTCCTCTTGTTGGTCGAGATTGACTTGACTTCTTTTTCTTCTTGGGAAACTCATCATATATGCCCGTGTAAGGGGTGTTTTCAAGAATTTTCTCTAGGATAGCTTCCCCTCACTAAAGGACATGTGTATGAAGGAGCCTCCGGAAGATGTGTCTAGGAAGAGGGCGGCTTCTTCGCTAAGACCATGGTAGAAATGACTTAGAAGGACATGGTCGAGGCAAAGAGAGGTCGGGCCGGTGTTTTTAAGAATTGTGAACCTAGCCCAGGCTGCTCCTAAAGTCTCCTTCTCCTTCGTTCAAAATTAATAATTTCTTTTCGAAGGGCATTAACAAGTTTGGATGGGAAGAAAGTGAGACCAAATTTGACTCGAAGTTCTTCCCAATCTCCTTTTACTCCTCCCACATAATGAGCATACCAATGTTTATTTGTTCCTTCAAGGGAGAATGGAAACAGTTTCCATCTAATGGTCTCTTGTGCCATGCCGGCAATGGTGAGGCATGAACACAAGTGTTCAAATTCCCTAAGGTGGGTGTAAGGATTTTCATCCTTTAGCCCGAGAGAAGGGTTTCCGCACCATGGCTATAAAGCCGGGTTTGAATTTAAAGCTAGAAGCCGTGATTGGCTTCGATGATTGTGGTGGCTCTAGGAACTAAGCCTTTGGTGCGAGAATTTATGAATAGGAGTGGAATCCATATGGTTGGTGGTGGTTGATGTTTGTGGTGAGGTGAGAATGGTGGTAAAAGAATGAAAAAGATACACGGGCGAACTTGGTTCTAAACTAGCACGGCCTACGTTCCCAAGAACGGCGCCGAAAGCTTGTTGGGTATTTTAAACGCACACAGAAAAATCCGCAAGCGTACGGATACCGATGTAGCTTTCACCCGGGAGTATTCCAGAGTATCGATTTCCACGGGGAACGTGAAGTGTACTAGAGAAACAAGGCCGTCCAAGGATAAAGATAAGAAAAGAAAGATATATATATTTTTGGTGGGTAGAGAGGAACCTTCTAGAGTTTTCTAAGTTGATTGGATGATCAAAATCAGGCTTACTATACTATACTTACTAGTGGAGCACAGTCCTTTCCAACTCTCGAAAAGACCGGGAAGATAGTAGTTGGGAGAAGGTGCCTAGAGCTCTACGAAACACCAACCCGAACGTGGTGGAATACAAAGGCCCGACGTTTGTCACCTCCGGGGCTACCACAACTATCCGTGGATTGGGCGCAAACTCGGGTAAACTATAGCTTAGACACCACGTCTACACTAGCGTTTACTACTCTAATTATCTAGAATAACTAGAGCACTCAATACGAGCAGAGATCAAGTAAATAAAATAAAGTAATAATTAAATAAAGAACTGAACTTAGAAATAATGATTAAAGAACCGGAGAGTAGCCGGAAGACGAACTAGATGCTGCAACTTTACAATGTTGAGGAAGATCCGACAGATCCGGCTCCTCCTCGCCTCTCTCCTC
This sequence comes from Themeda triandra, assembly GCA_018135685.1. Classification (NCBI taxonomy): domain Eukaryota; kingdom Viridiplantae; phylum Streptophyta; class Magnoliopsida; order Poales; family Poaceae; genus Themeda; species Themeda triandra. The sequence continues at coordinate 17,423 of JAENPR010002808.1, forward strand.
CTCTCTCTCTCTCCCTATTTTCTAGATACAACTAGACGAACTAGAACTAGAACTAGATGAATTAGAGCTAGAACTAGATGAACTAGAGGGACCCTCTTCTACTAGGATGGAGGATGAAACCCTAGCTTTTGATCTGTAGAAGAATAATGATGGCCACCCTAGGGGGGCGCCCTCCTTATATAGCCCTGGGTGGAGTCGCCACGTCATCGATCCGCGTGAAGCGCCATGTCATCGATCCGCGTGAGGTGCCATGTCATCAATCCAGGAGACTGTCTCCTATTGGCTAGAGGAGGGGGCGCCACCTTAGCCTCTATGACAGGTGGGCCCTCTTGCTTTGTCTCTATGTAAACATGACAGGTGAGCCATCCTCCTTTGTCTCTATGTAAACATGACATGTGGGCCCTCCTCCTTTGTCTCTATGTAAACATGACATGTGGGCCCTTTTTGGCTCTTTTTTCGATAACCCCCCGCAGAAATAGACATTCACCAAAACTCGTGGAAATTTGTCGTTAAACCCCTAAGTCTATGGTGATATTACAATTATGCCCTTTTTAGCTATTTGTTGACGATTAAAAATAGGGGTTAACAACGGTCAACAATACGACATTGGTCCTAAATGACCCGGATGGAGAAACTTCTAAAACAAAAATTTTTTATCTTTGAAAGTTATGAAACTTTGTAGTTATCAACTTTTTTATTTGAAGCCATCTTGTGGGCCCCACCGGCAAATAGGCATGTCGGTATTCTAGAGACGACCCTAAATGACCTCGGATGGAGAAACTTCTAAAATGAAAATTTTTTATCTTTGAAGGTTATGAAACTTTGTAGTTATCAACTTTTTCATTTGAAACCATCTTGTGGGACCCACCATGCAAATAGACCTGTCGGTGTTCCAGATACAGACAGGTCCTAAATGACCCCGGATGGAGAAACTTCTAAAACGAAAATTTTTTATCTTCGAAAGTTATGAAACTTTGTAGTTATCAACTTTTTTATTTGAAGCCATCTTGTGGGCCCCACCGGGCAAATAGGCATGTCGGTGTTCTGAGACGAGCCCTAAATGACCTCGGATGGAGAAACTTCTAAAACGAAAATTTTTTATCTTCGAAAGTTATGAAATTTTGTAGTTACCAACTTTTTCATTTGAAACCATCTTGTGGGCCCTACCAGGCAAATAGACATGTCGGTGTTTAGATACACACGGGTCCTAAATGACCCCGGATGGAGAAACTTCTAAAACGAAAATTTTTTATCTTCGAAAGTTATGAACCTTTGTAGTTATCAACTTTTTTATTTGAAGCCATCTTGTGGGCCCCACCAGGCAAATAGGCATGTCGGTGTTCTAGAGACGGCCCTAAATGACCTCGAATGGAGAAACTTCTAAAACGAAAATTTTTTATCTTCGAAAGTTATGAAACTTTGTAGTTATCAACTTTTTCATTTGAAACCATCTTGTGGGCCCCACCAGGCAAATAGATCTGTCGGTGTTTCAGATACAGACAGGCCCTAAATGACCCCGGATGGAGAAACTTCTAAAACGAAAATTTTTTATCTTCGAAAGTTATGAAACTTTGTAGTTATCAACTTTTTTATTTGAAGCCATCTTGTGGGCCCCACCGGGCAAATAGGCATGTCGGTGTTCTAGAGACGGCCTTAATGTCCTCGGATGGAGAAACTTCTAAAATGAAAATTTTTTATCTTCGAAAGATATGAAACTTTGTAGTTATCAACTTTTACATTTGAAACCATCTTGTGGGCCCCACCAGGCAAATAGACCTGTCGGTGTTCCAGATACAGACAGGTCCTAAATGACCCCGGATGGAGAAACTTCTCAAACGAAAATTTTTTATCTTCGAAAGTTATGAAACTTTGTAGTTATCAACTTTTTCATTTGAAACCATCTTGTGTGCCCCACCAGGCAAATAGACCTGTCGGTGTTTCAGATACAGACAGGTCCTAAATGACCCCGGAAGGAGAAACTTCTAAAACGAAAATTTCTTATCTTCGAAAGTTATGAAACTTTCTAGTTATCAACTTTTCATTTGAAACCATCTTGTGGGCCCCACCTAGCGAATAGGCCTGTCAGTGTTCCAGATACAGACATGTCCTAAATGACCTCGGATGCAGAAACTTGTAATATGAAAATTTTTTATCTTCGAAAGTTATGAAACTTTGTAGTTATGAACTTTTTCATTTGAAGCCATCTTGTGGGCCCCACTGGGCAAATAGACATGTCGGTGTTCTAGAGACGGTCCTAAATGACCTCGGATGGAGAAACTTCTAAAACAAAAATTTTTTATCTTCGAAAGTTATGAAACTTTGTAGTTATCAACTTTTTTATTTGAAACCATCTTGTGGGCTCCACCAGGCAAATAGACCTGTCGGTGTTCCACATACACACAGGTCCTAAATGACCCCGGATGGAGAAACTTCTAAAACGAAAATTTTTTATCTTCGAAAGTTATGAAACTTTGTAGTTATCAACTTTTTTATTTGAAGCCATCTTATGGGCCCCACCGGGCAAAGAGGCATGTCGGTGTTCTAGAGACGGCCCTAAATGACCTCGGATGGAGAAACTTCTAAAACGAAAATTTTTTATCTTCGAAAGTTATGAAACTTTGTAGTTATCAACTTTTTTATTTGAAGCCATCTTGTGGGCCCCACCGGGCAAATAGGCATGTCGGTGTTCTAGAGACGGCCCTAAATGACCTCGGATGGAGAAACTTCTACAACAAAAATTTTTTAACTTTGAAAGTTATGAAACTTTGTAGTTATCAACTTTTTTATTTGAAGCCATCTTGTGGGCCCCACCAGGCAAATAGACCTGTCGGTGTTCTAGATACAGACAGGTCCTAAATGACCCCGGATGGAGAAACTTCTAAAACGAAAATTTCTTATCTTCGAAAGTTATGAAACTTTGTAGTTATCAATTTTTTCATTTGAAACCATCTTGTGGGAACCACCTGGCAAATAGACCTGTCGGTGTTCCAGATACAGACATGTCCTAAATGACCTCGGATGGAGAAACTTGTAAAACGAAAATTTTTTATCTTCGAAAGTTATGAAACTTTGTAGTTATCAACTTTTTTATTTGAAACCATCTTGTGGGCCCCACCAGGCAAATAGACCTGTCGGTGTTCCAGATACAGACAGGTCCTAAATGACCCCGGATGGAGAAACTTCTAAAACGAAAATTTTTTATCTTCGAAAGTTATGAAACTTTGTAGTTATCAACTTTTTATTTGAAGCCATCTTGTGGGTCCCACCGGGCAAATAGGCATGTCGGTGTTCTAGAGACAGCCCCTAAATGACCTCGGATTGAGAAACTTCTAAAACGAAAATTTTTTATCTTCGAAAGTTATGAAACTTTGTAGTTATCAACTTTTTCATTTGAAACCATCTTGTGGGCCCCACTGGCAAATAGACTGTCGGTGTTCCTAGATACGACGGGTCCTAAATGACCCGGATGGAGAAACTTCTAAAACAAAAATTTTTTATCTTCGAAAGTTATGAAACTTTGTAGTTATCAACTTTTTATTTGAAGCCATCTTGTGGGCCCCACCGGCAAAGGCAAATAGGCATGTCGGTGTTTTAGAGACGGCCCTAAATGACCTCGGATGGAGAAACTTCTAAAACTAAAATTTTTTATCTTCAAAAGTTATGAAACTTTGTAGTTATCAACTTTTTTATTTGAAGCCATCTTGTGGGCCCCACCGGGCAAATAGGCATGTCGGTGTTCTAGAGACGGCCCTAAATGACCTCGGATGGAGAAACTTCTAAAACAAAAATTTTTTATCTTCGAAAGTAATGAAACTTTGTAGTTATCAACTTTTTCATTTGAAACCATCTTGTGGGCCCCACCAGGCAAATAGACCTGTCGGTGTTTCAGATACACACTGGAGAAACTTCTAAAACGAAAATTTTTTATCTTCGAAAGTTATGAAACTTTGTAGTTATCAACTTTTTCATTTGAAACCATCTTGTGGGCCCCACTGAGCAAATAGACTGTCGGTGTTCCAGATACTGACATGTCATAAATGACCTCGGATGGAGAAACTTCTAAAACGAAATTTTTTTATCTTCGAAAGTTATGAAACTTTGTAGTTATCAACTTTTTTATTTGAAGCCATCTTGTGGGCCCCACCGGGCAAATAGGCATGTCGGTGTTCTAGAGACGGCCCTAAATGACCTCGGATGGAGAAACTTCTAAAACGAAAATTTTTTATCTTCGAAAGTTATGAAACTTTGTAGTTATCAACTTTTTCATTTGAAACTTCTTGTGGGCCCCACCTGGCAAATAGACCTGTCGGTGTTCCAGATACAGACATGTCCTAAATGACCTCGGATGGAGAAACTTGTAAAACGAAAATTTTTTATCTTCGAAAGTTATGAAACTTTGTAGTTATCAACTTTTTTATTTGAAGCCATCTTGTGGGCCCCCTAGAGACCGGCAAATAGGCATGTCGGTGTTCTAGAGACGGCCTAAATGTCCTCGGATGGAGAAACTTCTAAAATGAAAATTTTTTATCTTCGAAAGATATGAAACTTTGTAGTTATCAACTTTTACATTTGAAACCATCTTGTGGGCCCCACTGAGGCAAATAGCATGTCGGTGTTTCGAGATAGAGACGGGTCCTAAATGACCCCGGATGGAGAAACTTCTAAAACGAAAATTTTTTATCTTCGAAAGTTATGAAACTTTGTAGTTATCAACTTTTTCATTTGAAACCATCTTGTGTGCCCCACTGTGCAAATAGACCTGTCGGTGTTTCTAGATACACACGTGTCCTAAATGACCCGGATGGAGAAACTTCTAAAACGAAAATTTCTTATCTTCGAAAGTTATGAAACTTTGTAGTTATCAACTTTTCATTTGAAACCATCTTGTGGGCCCCACCTAGCAAATAGGCATGTCGGTGTTCCTAGATACGAGACATGTCCTAAATGACCTCGGATGGAGAAACTTGTAATATGAAAATTTTTTATCTTCGAAAGTTATGAAACTTTGTAGTTATGAACTTTTTCATTTGAAGCCATCTTGTGGGCCCCACTGGGCAAATAGACATGTCGGTGTTCTAGAGACGGTCCTAAATGACCTCGGATGGAGAAACTTCTAAAACAAAAATTTTTTATCTTCGAAAGTTATGAAACTTTGTAGTTATCAACTTTTTATTTGAAACCATCTTGTGGGCTCCACAGGCAAATAGACCCTGTCGGTGTTCCATACACACGGGTCCTAAATGACCTCGGATGGAGAAACTTGTAAAACGAAAATTTTTTATCTTCGAAAGTTATGAAACTTTGTGGTTATGAACTTTTTTATTTGAAGCCATCTTATGGGCCCCACTGGGCAAATAGGCATGTCGGTGTTCTAGAGACGGCCCTAAATGACCTCGGATGGAGAAACTTCTAAAACGAAAATTTTTTATCTTCGAAAGTTATGAAACTTTGTAGTTATCAACTTTTTTATTTGAAGCCATCTTGTGGGCCCCACCGGGCAAATAGGCATGTCGGTGTTCTAGAGACGGCCCTAAATGACCTCGGATGGAGAAACTTCTAAAACAAAAATTTTTTATCTTTGAAAGTTATGAAACTTTGTAGTTATCAACTTTTTTATTTGAAGCCATCTTGTGGGCCCCACCGGGCAAATAGACATGTCGGTGTTCCAGATACAGACAGGTCCTAAATGACCCCGGATGGAGAAACTTCTAAAACGAAAATTTCTTATCTTCGAAAGTTATGAAACTTTGTAGTTATCAACTTTTTCATTTGAAACCATCTTGTGGGGCCCACTGGCAAATAGACCTGTCGGTGTTTAGAGAGATACGAGACATGTCCTAAATGACCTCGGATGGAGAAACTTGTAAAACAAAAATTTTTTATCTTCGAAAGTTATGAAACTTTGTAGTTATCAACTTTTTATTTGAAACCATCTTGTGGGCCCCCCGGGCAAATAGCAAATAGACTGTCGGTGTTCCGATACGAGACAAGTCCTAAATGACCTCGGATGGAGAAACTTCTAAAACGAAAATTTTTTATCTTCGAAAGTTATGAAACTTTGTAGTTATCAACTTTTTATTTGAAGCCATCTTGTGGGTCCCACCGGGCAAATAGGCATGTCGGTGTTCTAGAGACGGCCCTAAATGACCTCGGATGGAGAAACTTCTAAAACGAAAATTTCTTATCTTCGAAAGTTATGAAACTTTGTAGTTATCAACTTTTTCATTTGAAACCATCTTGTGGGCCCCACTGGCAAATAGACTGTCGGTGTTCGAGATAGAGACGGGTCCTAAATGACCCTGGATGGAGAAACTTCTAAAACGAAAATTTTTTATCTTCGAAAGTTATGAAACTTTGTAGTTATCAACCTTTTTATTTGAAGCCATCTTGTGGGCCCCACCGGGCAAATAGGCATGTCGGTGTTTTAGAGACGGCCCTAAATGACCTCGGATGGAGAAACTTCTAAAACGAAAATTTTTTATCTTCAAAAGTTATGAAACTTTGTAGTTATCAACTTTTTTATTTGAAGCCATCTTGTGGGCCCCACCGGGCAAATAGACCTGTCGGTGTTTAGAGAGACGGCCCTAAATGACCTCGGATGGAGAAACTTCTAAAACAAAAATTTTTTATCTTCGAAAGTAATGAAACTTTGTAGTTATCAACTTTTTCATTTGAAACCATCTTGTGGGCCCCACTGGCAAATAGACTGTCGGTGTTTAGATACACACGGGTCCTAAATGACCCCGGATGGAGAAACTTCTAAAACGAAAATTTTTTATCTTCGAAAGTTATGAAACTTTGTAGTTATCAACTTTTTCATTTGAAACCATCTTGTGGGCCCCACTGTGCAAATAGACCCTGTCGGTGTTCCAGATACACGGACGAGGTCATAAATGACCTCGGATGGAGAAACTTCTAAAATGAAATTTTTTTATCTTCGAAAGTGATGAAACTTTGTAGTTATCATCTTTTTTATTTGAATCCATCTTGTGGGCCCCACCGGCAAATAGGCATGTCGGTGTTCTAGAGACAGCCCTAAATGACCTCGGATGGAGAAACTTCTAAAACGAAAATTTTTTATCTTCGAAAGTTATGAAACTTTGTAGTTATCAACTTTTTCATTTGAAACCATCTTGTGGGCCCCACAGGCAAATAGACTTGTCGGTGTTCCAGATACAGACAGGTCCTAAATGACCCCGGATGGAGAAACTTCTCAAACAAAACTTTTTTATCTTCGAAAGTTATGAAACTTTGTAGTTATCAACTTTTTTATTTGAAGCCATCTTGTGGGCCCCACCGGGCAAATAGTCATGTCGGTGTTCTAGAGACGGCCCTAAATGACCTCGGATGGAGAAACTTCTAAAACGAAAATTTTTTGTCTTCGAAAGTTATGAAACTTTGTAGTTATCAAGTTTTTCATTTGAAACCATCTTGTGGGCCCCACTGGGCAAATAGACCCATGTCGGTGTTCAGAGACATGGTCCTAAATGACCCCGGATGGAGAAACTTCTAAAACGAAAATTTTTATCTTCGAAAGTTATGAAACTTTGTAGTTATCAACTTTTTCATTTGAAACCATCTTGTGGGCCCCACCGGCAAATAGACATGTTGGTGTTTCGGATGGAGAAACTTCTAAAATGAAAATTTTTTATCTTCGAAATACGACATGTCCTAAATGACCTCGGATGGAGAAACTTCTAAAACGAAAATTTTTTATCTTCGAAAGTTATGAAACTTTGTAGTTATCAACTTTTTTATTTGAAACCATCTTGTGGGCCCCACTGGGCAAATAGACCTGTCGGTGTTCCAGATACAGACAGGTCCTAAATGACCCCGGATGGAGAAACTTCTAAAACGAAAATTTTTTATCTTCGAAAGTTATGAAACTTTGTAGTTATCAACTTTTTTATTTGAAGCCATCTTGTGGGCCCCACGGGCAAAGAGGCATGTCGGTGTTGTAGAGACGGCCCTAAATGACCTCGGATGGAGAAACTTCTAAAACGAAAATTTTTTATCTTCAAAAGTTATGAAACTTTGTAGTTATCAACTTTTTATTTGAAGCCATCTTGTGGGCCCCACCGGGCAAATAGGCATGTCGGTGTTCTAGAGACGGCCCTAAATGACCTCGGATGGAGAAACTTCTAAAACAAAAATTTTTTATCTTCGAAAGTTATGAAACTTTGTAGTTATCAACTTTTTCATTTGAAACCATCTTGTGGGCCCCACCAGGCAAATAGACCTGTCGGTGTTTCAGATACACACAGGTCCTAAATGACCCCGGATGGAGAAACTTCTAAAACGAAAATTTTTTATCTTCGAAAGTTATGAAACTTTGTAGTTATCAACTTTTTCATTTGAAACCATCTTGTGGGCCCCACCAGGCAAATAGACCTGTCGGTGTTCCAGATACACACAGGTCATAAATGACCTCGGATGGAGAAACTTCTAAAATGAAATTTTTTTATCTTCGAAAGTGATGAAACTTTGGAGTTATCATCTTTTTTATTTGAATCCATCTTGTGGGCCCCACCGGGCAAATAGGCATGTCGGTGTTCTAGAGACGGCCCTAAATTACCTCGGATGGAGAAACTTCTAAAACGAAAATTTTTTATCTTCGAAAGTTATGAAACTTTGTAGTTATCAACTTTTTCATTTGAAACCATCTTGTGGGCCCCACTGAGGCAAATAGACCCGTCGGTGTTCAGATACGCATGGTCATAAATGACCCGGATGGAGAAACTTCTAAATTGAAATTTTTTTATCTTCGAAAGTTATGAAACTTTGTAGTTATCAACTTTTTATTTGAAACCATCTTGTGGGCCCCACTTTGGCAAATAGACCTGTCGGTGTTTCCGAGATACGAGACGGGTCCTAAATGACCTCGGATGGAGAAACTTCTAAAACGAAAATTTTTTATCTTCGAAAGTTATGAAACTTTGTAGTTATCAACTTTTTTATTTGAAGCCATCTTGTGGGCCCCACCTAGGAAAATAGGCATGTCGGTGTTGTAGAGACGGCCCTAAATTACCTCGGATGGAGAAACTTCTAAAACTAAAATTTTTTATCTTCGAAAGTTATGAAACTTTGTAGTTATCAACTTTTTTATTTGAATCCATCTTGTGGGCCCCACCGGGCAAATAGGCATGTCGGTGTTCTAGAGACGGCCCTAAATTACCTCAGATGGAGAAACTTCTAAAACGAAAAATTTTTATCTTCGAAAGTTATGAAACTTTGTAGTTATCAACTTTTTCATTTGAAACCATCTTGTGGGCCCCACTGGGCAAATAGACATGTCGGTGTTTTGAAATTGAGACTTTTTATTTGAAGGTCCTAAATGACCCCGGATGGAGAAACTTCTAAAACGAAAATTTTTTATCTTCGAAAGTTATGAAACTTTGTAGTTATCAACTTTTTCATTTGAAACCATCTTGTGGGCCCCACTGGCAAATAGACCCTGTCGGTGTTTTAGATACGACGGGTCCTAAATGACCCGGATGGAGAAACTTCTAAAACGAAAATTTTTTATCTTCGAAAGTTATGAAACTTTGTAGTTATCAACTTTTTTATTTGAAGCCATCTTGTGGGCCCCACCGGGCAAATAGGCATGTCGGTGTTTAGAGACGGTCCTAAATGACCTCGGATGGAGAAACTTCTAAAACAAAAATTTTTTATCTTCGAAAGTTATGAAACTTTGTAGTTATCAACTTTTTCATTTGAAACCATCTTGTGGGCCCCACCTGGCAAATAGACCTGTCGGTGTTCTAGATACAGACATGTCCTAAATGACCTCGGATGGAGAAACTTCTAAAACGAAAATTTTTTATCTTCGAAAGTTATGAAACTTTGTAGTTATCAACTTTTTTATTTGAAACCATCTTGTGGGCCCCACTGGCAAATAGACATGTCGGTGTTCTTTTTTATTTGAAGCCATAGACGGTCCTAAATGACCTCGGATGGAGAAACTTCTAAAACGAAAATTTTTTATCTTCGAAAGTTATGAAACTTTGTAGTTATCAACTTTTTTATTTGAAGCCATCTTGTGGGCCCCACCGGCAAATAGGCATGTCGGTGTTGTTAGAGAGACGGCCCTAAATGACCTCGGATGGAGAAACTTCTAAAACGAAAATTTTTTATCTTCAAAAGTTATGAAACTTTGTAGTTATCAACTTTTTTATTTGAAGCCATCTTGTGGGCCCCACGGGCAAATAGGCATGTCGGTGTTCTAGAGACGGCCCTAAATGACCTCGGATGGAGAAACTTCTAAAACAAAAATTTTTTATCTTCGAAAGTTATGAAACTTTGTAGTTATCAACTTTTTCATTTGAAACCATCTTGTGGGCCCCACCAGGCAAATAGACCTGTCGGTGTTTCAGATACAGACAGGTCCTAAATGACCCGGATGGAGAAACTTCTAAAACGAAAATTTTTTATCTTCGAAAGTTATGAAACTTTGTAGTTATCAACTTTTTCATTTGAAACCATCTTGTGGGCCCCACCAGGCAAATAGACCTGTCGGTGTTCCAGATACACACAGGTCATAAATGACCTCGGATGGAGAAACTTCTAAAATGAAATTTTTTTATCTTCGAAAGTGATGAAACTTTGTAGTTATCATCTTTTTTATTTGAATCCATCTTGTGGGCCCCACCGGGCAAATAGGCATGTCGGTGTTCTAGAGACGGCCCTAAATTACCTCGGATGGAGAAACTTCTAAAACGAAAATTTTTTATCTTCGAAAGTTATGAAACTTTGTAGTTATCAACTTTTTCATTTGAAACCATCTTGTGGGCCCCACCAGGCAAATAGACCTGTCGGTGTTCCAGATACACACAGGTCATAAATGACCTCGGATGGAGAAACTTCTAAAATGAAATTTTTTTATCTTCGAAAGTTATGAAACTTTGTAGTTATCAACTTTTTCATTTGAAACCATCTTGTGGGCCCCACCAGGCAAATAGACCTGTCGGTGTTCCAGATACAGACAGGTCCTAAATGACCCCGGATGGAGAAACTTCTAAAACGAAAATTTTTTATCTTTGAAAGTTATGAAACTTTGTAGTTATCAACTTTTTTATTTGAAGCCATCTTGTGGGCCCCACCGGGCAAATAGGCATGTCGGTGTTCTAGAGACGGCCCTAAATGACCTCGGATGGAGAAACTTCTAAAACGAAAATTTTTTATCTTCGAAAGTTATGAAACTTTGTAGTTATCAACTTTTTTATTTGAATCCATCTTGTGGGCCCCACCGGATGGGCAAATAGGCATGTCGGTGTTCTAGAGACGTCCTAAATTACCTCGGATGGAGAAACTTCTAAAACGAAAATTTTTTATCTTCGAAAGTTATGAAACTTTGTAGTTATCAACTTTTTCATTTGAAACCATCTTGTGGGCCCCACTGGCAAATAGACCATGTCGGTGTTTCGAGATACAGCACACGGGTCCTAAATGACCCCGGATGGAGAAACTTCTAAAACGAAAATTTTTTATCTTCGAAAGTTATGAAACTTTGTAGTTATCAACTTTTTCATTTGAAACCATCTTGTGGGCCCCACCTGGCAAATAGACCTGTCGGTGTTTAGATAGACGGTCCTAAATGACCCCGGATGGAGAAACTTCTAAAACGAAAATTTTTTATCTTCGAAAGTTATGAAACTTTGTAGTTATCAACTTTTTTATTTGAAGCCATCTTGTGGGCCCCACCGGGCAAATAGGCATGTCGGTGTTCTAGAGACGGTCCTAAATGACCTCGGATGGAGAAACTTCTAAAACAAAAATTTTTTATCTTCGAAAGTTATGAAACTTTGTAGTTATCAACTTTTTCATTTGAAACCATCTTGTGGGCCCCACCGGGCAAATAGACCTGTCGGTGTTCCAGATACAGACATGTCCTAAATGACCCCGGATGGAGAAACTTCTAAAACGAAAATTTTTTATCTTCGAAAGTTATGAAACTTTGTAGTTATCAACTTTTTTATTTGAAGCCATCTTGTGGGCCCCACTGGGCAAATAGGCATGTCGGTGTTCTAGAGACGGCCCTAAATGACCTCGGATGGAGAAACTTCTAAAACGAAAATTTTTTATCTTCAAAAGTTATGAAACTTTGTAGTTATCAACTTTTTTATTTGAAGCCATCTTGTGGGCCCCACCGGGCAAATAGGCATGTCGGTGTTCTAGAGACGGCCCTAAATGACCTCGGATGGAGAAACTTCTAAAACAAAAATTTTTTATCTTCGAAAGTTATGAAACTTTGTAGTTATCAACTTTTTCATTTGAAACCATCTTGTGGGCCCCACCAGGCAAATAGACATGTCGGTGTTCTAGATACACACAGGTCCTAAATGACCCCGGATGGAGAAACTTCTAAAATGAAATTTTTTTATCTTCGAAAGTTATGAAACTTTGTAGTTATCAACTTTTTTATTTGAAACCATCTTGTGGGCCCCCCCCTGCGGGCAAATAGGCATGTCGGTGTTAGATACAGAGACGGCCCTAAATGACCTCGGATGGAGAAACTTCTAAAACGAAAATTTTTATCTTCGAAAGTTATGAAACTTTGTAGTTATCAACTTTTTTATTTGAAACCATCTTGTGGGCCCCACCGGGCAAATAGGCATGTCGGTGTTCGAGAGACGGTCCTAAATGACCTCGGATGGAGAAACTTCTAAAACGAAAATTTTTTATCTTCGAAAGTTATGAAACTTTGTAGTTATCAACTTTTTCATTTGAAACCATCTTGTGGGCCCCACCTGGCAAATAGACCTGTCGGTGTTCCGATACACACGGGTCCTAAATGACCCGGATGGAGAAACTTCTAAAACGAAAATTTTTTATCTTCGAAAGTTATGAAACTTTGTAGTTATCAACTTTTTCATTTGAAACCATCTTGTGGGCCCCACTGGGCAAATAGACGTTTGTCGGTGTTCCAGATACACACAGGTCATAAATGACCTCGGATGGAGAAACTTCTAAAATGAAATTTTTTTATCTTCGAAAGTGATGAAACTTTGTAGTTATCATCTTTTTTATTTGAATCCATCTTGTGGGCCCCACCGGGCAAATAGGCATGTCGGTGTTCTAGAGACGGCCCTAAATTACCTCGGATGGAGAAACTTCTAAAACGAAAAATTTTTTATCTTCGAAAGTTATGAAACTTTGTAGTTATCAACTTTTTCATTTGAAACCATCTTGTGGGCCCCACCAGGCAAATAGACCTGTCGGTGTTCCAGATACAGACAGGTCATAAATGACCCCGGATGGAGAAACTTCTAAATTGAAAATTTTTTATCTTCGAAAGTTATGAAACTTTGTAGTTATCAACTTTTTATTTGAAACCATCTTGTGGGCCCCACCTGGCAAATAGACCTGTCGGTGTTCCAGATACAGACAGGTCCTAAATTACCCCGGATGGAGAAACTTCTAAAACGAAAATTTTTTATCTTTGAAAGTTATGAGACTTTGTAGTTATCAACTTTTTTATTTGAAGCCATCTTGTGGGCCCCACCGGGCAAAGAGGCATGTCGGTGTTGTAGAGACGGCCCTAAATTACCTCGGATGGAGAAACTTCTAAAACGAAAATTTTTTATCTTCGAAAGTTATGAAACTTTGTAGTTATCAACTTTTTTATTTGAATCCATCTTGTTTTTTTAGGCAAATAGGCATGTCGGTGTTCTAGAGACGGCCCTAAATTACCTCGGATGGAGAAACTTCTAAAACGAAAAATTTTTATCTTCGAAAGTTATGAAACTTTGTAGTTATCAACTTTTTCATTTGAAACCATCTTGTGGGCCCCACGGGCAAATAGACTGTCGGTGTTTAGATACATGACGGGTCCTAAATGACCCGGATGGAGAAACTTCTAAAACGAAAATTTTTTATCTTCGAAAGTTATGAAACTTTGTAGTTATCAACTTTTTCATTTGAAACCATCTTGTGGGCCCCACTGTGCAAATAGACTGTCGGTGTTTAGATACGGATGGGTCCTAAATGACCTCGGATGGAGAAACTTCTAAAACGAAAATTTTTTATCTTCGAAAGTTATGAAACTTTGTAGTTATCAACTTTTTTATTTGAAGCCATCTTGTGGGCCCCACCGGGCAAATAGGCATGTCGGTGTTCTAGAGACGGTCCTAAATGACCTCGGATGGAGAAACTTCTAAAACAAAAATTTTTTATCTTCGAAAGTTATGAAACTTTGTAGTTATCAACTTTTTCATTTGAAACCATCTTGTGGGCCCCACCTGGCAAATAGACCTGTCGGTGTTCCAGATACAGACAGGTCCTAAATGACCCCGGATGGAGAAACTTCTAAAACGAAAATTTTTTATCTTCGAAAGTTATGAGACTTTGTAGTTATCAACTTTTTTATTTGAAGCCATCTTGTGGGCCCCACCGGGCAAAGAGGCATGTCGGTGTTGTAGAGACGGCCCTAAATGACCTCGGATGGAGAAACTTCTAAAACGAAAATTTTTTATCTTCAAAAGTTATGAAACTTTGTAGTTATCAACTTTTTTATTTGAAGCCATCTTGTGGGCCCCACTGGGCAAATAGGCATGTCGGTGTTCTAGAGACGGCCCTAAATGACCTCGGATGGAGAAACTTCTAAAACAAAAATTTTTTATCTTCGAAAGTTATGAAACTTTGTAGTTATCAACTTTTTCATTTGAAACCATCTTGTGGGCCCCACCAGGCAAATAGACCTGTCGGTGTTCCAGATACACACAGGTCATAAATGACCTCGGATGGAGAAACTTCTAAAATGAAATTTTTTTATCTTCGAAAGTGATGAAACTTTGTAGTTATCATCTTTTTTATTTGAATCCATCTTGTGGGCCCCACGGGCAAATAGGCATGTCGGTGTTCTAGAGACGGCCCTAAATTACCTCAGATGGAGAAACTTCTAAAACGAAAAATTTTTATCTTCGAAAGTTATGAAACTTTGTAGTTATCAACTTTTTCATTTGAAACCATCTTGTGGGCCCCACTGTGCAAATAGACCTGTCGGTGTTCCGATACTGACGGGTCCTAAATGACCCGGATGGAGAAACTTCTAAAATTAAAATTTTTATCTTCGAAAGTTATGAAACTTTGTAGTTATCAACTTTTTATTTGAAACCATCTTGTGGGCCCCACTGGCAAATAGACCTGTCGGTGTTCCTAGATAGACGGTCCTAAATGACCCGGATGGAGAAACTTCTAAAACGAAAATTTTTTATCTTCGAAAGTTATGAAACTTTGTAGTTATCAACTTTTTCATTTGAAACCATCTTGTGGGCCCCACTGGGCAAATAGACATGTCGGTGTTTCGCAGAGACGACGGTCCTAAATGACCTCGGATGGAGAAACTTCTAAAACGAAAATTTTTTATCTTCGAAAGTTATGAAACTTTGTAGTTATCAACTTTTTCATTTGAAACCATCTTGTGGGCCCCACCAGGCAAATAGACCTGTCGGTGTTTCAGATACAGACAGGTCCTAAATGACCCCGGATGGAGAAACTTCTAAAACGAAAATTTTTTATCTTCGAAAGTTATGAAACTTTGTAGTTATCAACTTTTTATTTGAAGCCATCTTGTGGGCCCCACCAGGCAAATAGGCATGTCGGTGTTCTAGATACAGACAGGTCCTAAATGACCTCGGATGGAGAAACTTCTAAAACGAAAATTTTTTATCTTCGAAAGTTATGAAACTTTGTAGTTATCAACTTTTTCATTTGAAACCATCTTGTGGGCCCCACGGGCAAATAGGCATGTCGGTGTTCTAGAGACGGTCCTAAATGACCTCGGATGGAGAAACTTCTAAAACGAAAATTTTTTATCTTCGAAAGTTATGAAACTTTGTAGTTATCAACTTTTTCATTTGAAGCCATCTTGTGGGCCCCACGGGCAAATAGGCATGTCGGTGTTTAGAGACGGGTCCTAAATGACTCGGATGGAGAAACTTCTAAAACGAAAATTTTTATCTTCGAAAGTTATGAAACTTTGTAGTTATCAACTTTTTCATTTGAAACCATCTTGTGGGCCCCACCAGGCAAATAGACCTGTCGGTGTTCCAGATACACACAGGTCATAAGTGATGAAACTTTGTAGTTATCATCTTTTTTATTTGAATCCATCTTGTGGGCCCCACCGGGCAAATAGGCATGTCGGTGTTCTAGAGACGGCCCTAAATTACCTCGGATGGAGAAACTTCTAAAACGAAAATTTTTTATCTTCGAAAGTTATGAAACTTTGTAGTTATCAACTTTTTCATTTGAAACCATCTTGTGGGCCCCACTGTGCAAATAGACTATCGGTGTTCAGATGACGGGTCCTAAATGACTCGGATGGAGAAACTTCTAAAACGAAAATTTTTTATCTTCGAAAGTTATGAAACTTTGTAGTTATCAACTTTTTCATTTGAAACCATCTTGTGGGCCCCACCGGCAAATAGGCATGTCGGTGTTCCAGATACACACGGTCATAAATGACCTCGGATGGAGAAACTTCTAAAATGAAATTTTTTATCTTCAAAAGTGATGAAACTTTGTAGTTATCATCTTTTTTATTTGAATCCATCTTGTGGCCCCACCGGGCAAATAGGCATGTCGGTGTTCTAGAGACGGCCCTAAATGACCTCGGATGGAGAAACTTCTAAAACGAAAATTTTTTATCTTCGAAAGTTATGAAACTTTGTAGTTATCAACTTTTTCATTTGAAACCATCTTGTGGGCCCCACTGGGCAAATAGACTGTCGGTGTTCGTAGATACACACGGGTCCTAAATGACCCCGGATGGAGAAACTTCTAAAACGAAAATTTTTTATCTTCGAAAGTTATGAAACTTTGTAGTTATCAACTTTTTCATTTGAAACCATCTTGTGGGCCCCACTGGCAAATAGAGATGTCGGTGTTCCAGATACACACGGGTCATAAATGACCTCGGATGGAGAAACTTCTAAAAATGAAATTTTTTTTTATCTTCGAAAGTGATGAAACTTTGTAGTTATCATCTTTTTTATTTGAATCCATCTTGTGGGCCCCACCGGGCAAATAGGCATGTCGGTGTTCTAGAGACGGCCCTAAATGACCTCGGATGGAGAAACTTCTAAAACGAAAATTTTTTATCTTCGAAAGTTATGAAACTTTGTAGTTATCAACTTTTTCATTTGAAACCATCTTGTGGGCCCCACCTGGCAAATAGACCTGTCGGTGTTCTAGATACAGACATGTCCTAAATGACCTCGGATGGAGAAACTTCTAAATTGAAAATTTTTTATCTTCGAAAGTTATGAAACTTTGTAGTTATCAACTTTTTCATTTGAAACCATCTTGTGGGCCCCACATGGCAAATAGACCCATGTCGGTGTTTAGATACGAAGACGGTCCTAAATGACCTCGGATGGAGAAACTTCTAAAACGAAAATTTTTTATCTTCGAAAGTTATGAAACTTTGTAGTTATCAACTTTTTTATTTGAAGCCATCTTGTGGGCCCCACTAGGGCAAATAGGCATGTCGGTGTTCTAGAGACGGCCCTAAATGACCTCGGATGGAGAAACTTCTAAAACGAAAATTTTTTATCTTCGAAAGTTATGAAACTTTGTAGTTATCAACTTTTTATTTGAATCCATCTTGTGGGCCCCACTGGGCAAATAGGCATGTCGGTGTTCTAGATACAGACACGGCCCTAAATGACCTCGGATGGAGAAACTTCTAAAACGAAAAATTTTTATCTTCGAAAGTTATGAAACTTTGTAGTTATCAACTTTTTCATTTGAAACCATCTTGTGGGCCCCACCAGGCAAATAGACCTGTCGGTGTTCCAGATACAGACAGGTCCTAAATGACCCCGGATGGAGAAACTTCTAAAACGAAAATTTTTTATCTTCGAAAGTTATGAAACTTTGTAGTTATCAACTTTTTCATTTGAAACCATCTTGTGGGCCCCACCAGGCAAATAGACCTGTCGGTGTTCCAGATACAGACAGGTCCTAAATGACCTCGGATGGAGAAACTTCTAAAACGAAAATTTTTATCTTCGAAAGTTATGAAACTTTGTAGTTATCAACTTTTTTATTTGAAGCCATCTTGTGGGCCCCACTGGGCAAATAGGCATGTCGGTGTTCTAGAGACGGTCCTAAATGACCTCGGATGGAGAAACTTCTAAAACAAAAATTTTTATCTTCGAAAGTTATGAAACTTTGTAGTTATCAACTTTTTCATTTGAAACCATCTTGTGGGCCCCTTGGGCAAATAGACCGTCGGTGTTCCGAGAGACACGGTCCTAAATGACCCCGGATGGAGAAACTTCTAAAACGAAAATTTTTATCTTCGAAAGTTATGAAACTTTGTAGTTATCAACTTTTTTCATTTGAAACCATCTTGTGGGCCCCACCAGAGGCAAATAGGCATGTCGGTGTTAGATACACACGGTCCTAAATGACCTCGGATGGAGAAACTTCTAAAATGAAAATTTTTTATCTTCGAAAGTTATGAAACTTTGTAGTTATCAACTTTTCATTTGAAACCATCTTGTGGGCCCCACCGGGCAAATACATGTCGGTGTTCAGATAGAGATGGTCTAAATGACCTCGGATGGAGAAACTTCTAAAATGAAATTTTTTTATCTTCGAAAGTTATGAAACTTTGTAGTTATCAACTTTTTTATTTGAATCCATCTTGTGGGCCCCACAGGCAAATAGGCATGTCGGTGTTCTAGATAGAGACGGCCCTAAATGACCTCGGATGGAGAAACTTCTAAAACGAAAAATTTTTATCTTCGAAAGTTATGAAACTTTGTAGTTATCAACTTTTTCATTTGAAACCATCTTGTGGGCCCCACTGTGCAAATAGACTGTCGGTGTTCCAGATACAGACAGGTCCTAAATGACCCCGGATGGAGAAACTTCTAAATTAAAATTTTTTTATCTTCGAAAGTTATGAAACTTTGTAGTTATCAACTTTTTATTTGAAACCATCTTGTGGGCCCCACGGGCAAATAGCATGTCGGTGTTGTAGATAGACAGTCCTAAATGACCCCGGATGGAGAAACTTCTAAAACGAAAATTTTTTATCTTCGAAAGTTATGAAACTTTGTAGTTATCAACTTTTTCATTTGAAACCATCTTGTGGGCCCCACTGGGCAAATAGGCATGTCGGTGTTTAGATACAGACAGGTCCTAAATGACCTCGGATGGAGAAACTTCTAAAACGAAAATTTTTTATCTTCGAAAGTTATGAAACTTTGTAGTTATCAACTTTTTCATTTGAAACCATCTTGTGGGCCCCACCAGGCAAATAGACCTGTCGGTGTTTCGCATATCTGAGACGGGTCCTAAATGACCCCGGATGGAGAAACTTCTAAAACGAAAATTTTTTATCTTCGAAAGTTATGAAACTTTGTAGTTATCAACTTTTTATTTGAAGCCATCTTGTGGGCCCCACCAGGCAAATAGGCATGTCGGTGTTCTAGAGACGGTCCTAAATGACCTCGGATGGAGAAACTTCTAAAATGAAAATTTTTTATCTTCGAAAGTTATGAAACTTTGTAGTTATCAACTTTTTCATTTGAAACCATCTTGTGGGCCCCACTGGCAAATAGACATGTCGGTGTTCCTAGATACATGTCCTAAATGACCTCGGATGGAGAAACTTCTAAAACGAAAAATTTTTTATCTTCGAAAGTTATGAAACTTTGTAGTTATCAACTTTTTTATTTGAAACCATCTTGTGGGCCCCACCTAGGCAAATAGGCATGTTGGTGTTCTAGAGACGATCCTAAATGACCTCGGATGGAGAAACTTCTAAAACGAAAATTTTTTATCTTCGAAAGTTATGAAACTTTGTAGTTATCAACTTTTTCATTTGAAACCATCTTGTGGGCCCCACCAGGCAAATAGGCATGTCGGTGTTCTAGATAGAGACGGTCCTAAATGACCTCGGATGGAGAAACTTCTAAAACGAAAATTTTTTATCTTCGAAAGTTATGAAACTTTGTAGTTATCAACTTTTTTATTTGAAGCCATCTTGTGGGCCCCACCGGGCAAATAGGCATGTCGGTGTTCTAGAGACGGCCCTAAATGACCTCGGATGGAGAAACTTCTAAAAACGAAAATTTTTTATCTTCGAAAGTTATGAAACTTTGTAGTTATCAACTTTTTCATTTGAAACCATCTTGTGGGCCCCACTGGGGCAAGAGGCATGTCGGTGTTTGAGACACACCTAAATGACCCCGGATGGAGAAACTTCTAAAACAAAAATTTTTTATCTTCGAAAGTTATGAAACTTTGTAGTTATCAACTTTTTCATTTGAAACCATCTTGTGGGCCCCACCAGGCAAATAGACCTGTCGGTGTTCCAGATACACACAGGTCCTAAATGACCCCGGATGGAGAAACTTCTAAAACGAAAATTTCTTATCTTCGAAAGTTATGAAACTTTGTAGTTATCAACTTTTTCATTTGAAACCATCTTGTGGGACCCACCTGGCAAATAGACCTGTCGGTGTTCCAGATACAGACATGTCCTAAATGACCTCGGATGGAGAAACTTGTAAAACGAAAATTTTTTATCTTCAAAAGTTATGAAACTTTGTAGTTATGAACTTTTTCATTTGAAGCCATCTTGTGGGCCCCACTGGGCAAATAGGCACGTCGGTGTTCTAGAGACGGTACTAAATGACCTCGGATGGAGAAACTTCTAAAACGAAAGTTTTTTATCTTCGAAAGTTATGAAACTTTGTAGTTATCAACTTTTTCATTTGAAACCATCTTGTGGGCCCCACCTGGCAAATAGACCTGTCGGTGTTCCAGATACAGACAGGTCCTAAATGACCCCGGATGGAGAAACTTCTAAAACGAAAATTTTTTATCTTCGAAAGTTATGAAACTTTGTAGTTATCAACTTTTTTATTTGAAGCCATCTTGTGGGCCCCACCGGGCAAAAAGGCATGTCGGTGTTCTAGAGACGGCCCTAAATGACCTCGGATGGAGAAACTTCTAAAACGAAAATTTTTTATCTTCGAAAGTTATGAAACTTTGTAGTTATCAACTTTTTTATTTGAAACCATCTTGTGGGCCCCACCAGGCAAATAGACCTGTCGGTGTTCCGTATACACACAGTCCTAAATGACCCGGATGGAGAAACTTCTAAAACGAAAATTTTTTATCTTCGAAAGTTATGAAACTTTTTTATTTGAATCCATTGTGGGCTATCAAATAGGCATGTCGGTTTTTGAGACGGTCCTAAATGACCTCGGATAGAGAAACTTCTAAAACGAAAATTTTTTATCTTCGAAAGTTATGAAACTTTGTAGTTATCAACTTTTTTATTTGAAGCCATCTTGTGGGCCCCACCGGGCAAATAGGCATGTCGATGTTCTAGAGACGGCCCTAAATGACCTCGAATGGAGAAACCTCTAAAACGAAAATTTCTTATCTTCGAAAGTTATGAAACTTTGTAGTTATCAACTTTTTCATTTGAAACCATCTTGTGGACCCCACATGGCAAATAGACCTGTCGGTGTTCCAGATACAAACATGTCCTAAATGACCTCAGATGGAGAAACTTGTAAAACGAAAATTTTTTATCTTCGAAAGTTATGAAACTTTGTAGTTATGAACTTTTTCATTTGAAGCCATCTTGTGGGCCCCACTGGGCAAATAGGCATGTCGGTGTTCTAGAGACGGTCCTAAATGACCTCGGATGGAGAAACTTCTAAAACGAAAATTTTTTATCTTCGAAAGTTATGAAACTTTGTAGTTATCAACTTTTTCATTTGAAACCATCTTGTGGGCCCCGAGGGCAAATAGACTGTCGGTGTTCGAGATACACACAGTCCTAAATGACCCCGGATGGAGAAACTTCTAAAACGAAAATTTTTTATCTTCGAAAGTTATGAAACTTTGTAGTTATCAACTTTTTTATTTGAAACCATCTTGTGGGCCCCACTGGCAAATAGATGTCGGTGTTCTAGTATACACACGGTCCTAAATGACCTCGGATGGAGAAACTTTTAAAACGAAAATTTTTTATCTTCGAAAGTTATGAAACTTTGTAGTTATCAACTTTTTTATTTGAAGCCATCTTGTGGGCCCCACCGGGCAAATAGGCATGTCGATGTTCTAGAGACGGCCCTAAATGACCTCGGATGGAGAAACTTCTAAAACAAAAATTTTTTATCTTCGAAAGTTATGAAACTTTGTAGTTATCAACTTTTTCATTTGAAACCATCTTGTGGGCCCCACCTGGCAAATAGACCTGTCGGTGTTCCAGATACAGACATGTCCTAAATGACCTCGGATGGAGAAACTTCTAAAACGAAAATTTTTTATCTTCGAAAGTTATGAAACTTTGTAGTTATGAACTTTTTATTTGAAGCCATCTTGTGGGCCGGTGTTCCAGAGACATGTCATAAATGACCGGGATGGAGAAACTTCTAAAATGAAAATTTTTATCTTCGAAAGTTATGAAACTTTGTAGTTATCAACTTTTTATTTGAATCCATCTTGTGGGCCCAGATTTGGGCAAATAGGCATGTCGGTGTTCTAGAGACGGCCCCTAAATGACCTCGGATGGAGAAACTTCTAAAATGAAAATTTTTATC
Source organism: Themeda triandra (assembly GCA_018135685.1). Classification (NCBI taxonomy): domain Eukaryota; kingdom Viridiplantae; phylum Streptophyta; class Magnoliopsida; order Poales; family Poaceae; genus Themeda; species Themeda triandra. Next base: position 40,000 of record JAENPR010002808.1, read on the forward strand.
TTCGAAAGTTATGAAACTTTGTAGTTATCAACTTTTTCATTTGAAACCATCTTGTGGGCCCCACGGCAAATAGACATGTCGGTGTTCCGATAGACGGGTCCTAAATGACCCCGGATGGAGAAACTTCTAAAACGAAAATTTTTATCTTCGAAAGTTATGAAACTTTGTAGTTATCAACTTTTTTATTTGAAGCCATCTTGTGGGCCCCCTTGCAGGGCAAATAGGCATGTCGGTGTTCTAGAGACGGCCCTAAATGACCTCGGATGGAGAAACTTCTAAAACGAAAATTTTTTATCTTCGAAAGTTATGAAACTTTGTAGTTATCAACTTTTTTATTTGAAACCATCTTGTGGGCCCCACCAGGCAAATAGACCTGTCGGTGTTCTTTGTAGTTATCAACAGAACGGTCCTAAATGACCCGGATGGAGAAACTTCTAAAACGAAAATTTTTTATCTTCGAAAGTTATGAAACTTTGTAGTTATCAACTTTTTCATTTGAAACCATCTTGTGGGCCCCGCCGGGCAAATAGACATGTCGGTGTTTAGATACGGGTCCTAAATGACCTCGGATGGAGAAACTTCTAAAATGAAAATTTTTATCTTCGAAAGTTATGAAACTTTGTAGTTATCAACTTTTTATTTGAAACCATCTTGTGGGCCCCACTAGGCAAATAGACATGTCGGTGTTCCCAGAAATACTGTAAAGACGGGTCCTAAATGACCTCGGATGGAGAAACTTCTAAAACGAAAATTTTTTATCTTGAAAGTTATGAAACTTTGTAGTTATCAACTTTTTCATTTGAAACCATCTTGTGGGCCCCACAGGGCAAATAGACATGTCGGTGTTGTAGATACGGCCCTAAATGACCTCGGATGGAGAAACTTCTAAAACGAAAATTTTTTATCTTCGAAAGTTATGAAACTTTGTAGTTATCAACTTTTTCATTTGAAACCATCTTGTGGGCCCCACATGGCAAATAGG
>JAENPR010002830.1:0-39596 GCA_018135685.1 Themeda triandra
GGTTAAGGCGTTTTAACACCTTTGGCCTCTCCACCACAGCGTTTATTACCGCCCGAGAACCTGAATGGCCCTTAACCATGGCTCCATGCTCTAGAACTGCCATATTAGCACACACGACTATGCTACCGCACAGCCAGTTCCTGCATGTCCTATAGCTCGACACTAGGTCAAGCACGACCGTATGCCATGGTTAAGGCGTTTTGACACCTCGGCCTCACCACCACAATATTTGTCTTCACCCGAGAGCCCGAACGGCCCTTAACTATAGCTCCACGACTCCGAACATCCATAATTGCACACCTGTTGTCCGCCGCACGCCCGGATCCCGTGCATCCTACGGCTCTCGGCACCGGGTCAAGCACGCCCGTACGCCATGGTTAAGCCATTTTGATGCCTCTCACCTCTCCACCATAGAGTTTTCCATCACCGAGAGCCCGAAGGTCCCTTAACCATGCCTCACGGCTCCAAAAGCGCCATATTTGCACACTCGACCATGCCGTCGCACGGTTGCCAACGCATTTTATGGCTCCGGCTCGAGTCAAGCATGCCCGTACGCCATGGTTAAGGCATTTTGACACCTCTCGGCCTCTCTACCATAGCATTTGCCATCACTCGAGAGCCCGAACGGCACTTAACCTCGGCTCCACGCTCCGGAATCGCCATATTTGCACACGACTTTTCTTTGTCGCAAATCGGGCCGCGCATCCTACGGCTCCTCGCACCAAGTCAAGCAAGCCCATGCACTATGGTTAAGGCATTTTGACACCGCTGGCCTCTCGACCACAGCATGTGTTGCCACCCAAGAACCCCAATGGCCCTTAACCATGGCTCCACCGCTCTAGAACTGCCATATTTGCACACACGACTATGCTACCGCACAGCCGGTTCCTACGTGTCCTACAGCTCTCGACACTAGGTCAAGCACGACCGTATGCCATGGTTAAGGCATTTTGACACCTCTCGCCCCACCACCACAATGTTTTTCATCACCCGAGAGCCTGAACGGCCCTTAACTATAGCTCCACGACTCTAAAACATCCACAATTGCACACACGACCATGCTGGCGCACGCCGGATCCGTGCATCCTACGGCTCTCGGCACCGGTTCAAGCACACCCGTACGCCATGGTTAAGCCATTTTGATGCCTCTCACCTCTCCACCATAGAGTTTTCCATCACCCGAGAGCACGAAGGGCCCTTAACCATGGCTCCACGGCGCAAAACCGCCACATTTGCACACACGACCATCTTTGCCGCCGCATGGCCGGTTCCAACGCGTCCTATGGCTCCCGCACCGAGTCAAGCAAGCCCGTACGCCATGGTTAAGGCATTTTGACACCTCCGGCCTCTCTACCATAGCGTTTGTCGTCGCTCGAGAGCCCGAACGGCCCTTAACCTCGGCTCCACGGCTCCGTGAACCGCCATATTTGCACACACGACTTTCGCCGCACGGCCGGTTCCTATGCGTCCTACGGCTCCTCGCACCAAGTCAAGCACGCCCATGCACCATGGTTAAGGCGTTTAACACCTTTGGCCTCTCCACCACGGCGTTTATTACCGCGAGAACCCGAATGGCCCTTAACCATGGCTCCATTGCTCTAGAACCGCCATATTAGCACACACGACTATGCTACCGCAGCCCGTTCCTCGCATGTCCTATAGCTCTCGACACTAGGTCAAGCACGACCGTATGCCATGGTTAAGGCGTTTTGACACCTCCGGCCTCACCACCACAATATTTGTCTTCACCCGAGAGCCCGAACGGCCCTTAACTATAGCTCCACGACTCCGAACATCCATAATTGCACACACGACCGTGCCGCGCACAGCCGGATCCTGTGCATCCTACGGCTTCCTAAGACCGGGTCAAGCACGCCCGTACGCCATGGTTAAGCCATTTTGATGCCTCTCACCTCTCCACCATAGAGTTTTTCATCACCCGAGAGCCCGAAGGGCCCTTAACCACGGCTTCACGGGCCGCACGACTATCCGCCCGCACGTCCATTCCAACGCATCCTATGGCTCTCGGCGAGTCCAAGCATGCCCGTACGCCATGGTTAAGGCATTTTGACACCTCGGCCTCTCTACCATAGCGTTTGCCATCGCTCGAGCCCGAACGGCCCTTAACCTAGGCTCCACGGCCCCGAACCGCCATATTTGCACACACGACCATGCCGCCGCACCGGTCAGTTCAACGCATCCTATGGCTCGGCACCGAGTCAAGCATGCCCGTACGCCATGGTTAAGGCATTTTGACACCTCTAGCCTCTCCACCACGGCGTTTGTTGCTGCCCCGAGAACACGAATGGCCCTTAACCATGGCTCCACGGCTCTAGAATCGCCATATTTGCACACACGAATATGCTACCGCACAGCCCGGTTCGTGCGTGTCCTACGGCCTTCTTGACACTAGGTCAAGCATGACCGTATGCCATGGTTAAGGCATTTTGATGCCTTCCGGCCTCACCACCACAATGTTTGTCATCACCCGAGAGCCCGAACGGCCGTTAACTACAGCTCCACGACCAGAACATCCATAATTGCACACACGACGTCCGCGCACGGCCGGATCCCGTGCATCCTATGGCTACGGCACTGGTCAAGCACGCTGTACACCATGGTTAAGCCATTTTGATGCCTCTCAACTCTCCACCATAGAGTTTTCCATCACCCGAGAGCCCGAAGGGCCCTTAACCATGCCTCCACGGCTCCAAAACCGCCATATTTGCACACTCGACCATGCCGCGCACGGTCGGTTCAACGCATTTTATGGCTCCCGGCCGAGTCAAGCATGCACGTACGCCATGGTTAAGGAATTTTGACACCACGGCCTCTCTACCATAGCATTTGCCATCACTCGAGAGCACGAACGGCACTTAACCTCGTCCCACGGCTCAGGCGCCATATTTGCACACACGACTTTTCGCCGCACGCCGGTTCCACGCATCCTACGGCTCCTCGCACCAAGTCAAGCAAGCCCATGCACTATGGTTAAGGCATTTTGACACCTTCGGCCTCTCGACCACGGCATTTGTTGCCACCCAAGAACCCCAATGGCCCTTAACCATGGCTCCACCGCTCTAGAACCGCCATATTTGCACACACGACTATGCTACCGCCACGGCCCGGTTCCTACGTGTCCTACTAGCTCCGACACTAGGTCAAGCACGACCGTATGCCATGGTTAAGGCATTTTGACACCCCTCCGGCCCCACCACCACAATGTTTGTCATCACCCGAGAGCCCGAACGGCCCTAACTATAGCTCCACGACCAAGAACATCCATAATTGCACACACGACCGTGCCGGCGCACGGCCGGATCATGCATCCTACGGCTCTCGGCACCGGTTCAAGCACACCGTACGCCATGGTTAAGCCATTTTGATGCCTCTCACCTCTCCACCATAGAGTTTTCCATCACCCGAGAGCCTGAAGGGCCCTTAACCATGGCTCCACGGCAAGAAAACGCCACATTTGCACACACGACCATGCCGCGCATGGTCGGTTCCAACGCATCCTATGGCTCCAAGACCGAGTCAAGCAAGCCCGTACGCCATGGTTAAGGCATTTGACACCTCCGGCCTCTCTACCATAGCGTTTGTCGTCGCTCGGGAGAGCCCGAACGCCCCCTTAACCTCGGCTCCACGGCTTCCGAAGCGCCATATTTGCACACACGACTTTCCGCCGCACGGGTTCCTAACGTCCTACGGCTCCTCGCACCAAGTCAAGCACGCCCATGCACCATGGTTAAGGCGTTTTAACACCTTTGGCCTCTCCACCACAGCGTTTATTACCGCCCGAGAACCCGAATGGCCCTTAACCATGGCTCCACGGCTCTAGAAGCGCCATATTAGCACACACGACTATGCTACCGCACGCCTGGTTCCTCGCATGTCCTATAGCTCTCGACACTAGGTCAAGCACGACCGTATGCCATGGTTAAGGCGTTTTGACACCTCTGGCCTCACCACCACAATATTTGTCTTCACCCGAGAGCCCGAACGGCCCTTAACTATAGCTCCACGACTCGTAACATCCATAATTGCACACACGACGTGCCGGCCGCAGCTCGGATCCTGTGCATCCTACGGCTCTCGGCACCGGGTCAAGCACGCCGTACGCCATGGTTAAGCCATTTTGATGCCTCTCACCTCTCCACCATAGAGTTTTTCATCACCCGAGAGCCCGAAGGGCCCTTAACCATGACTTCACGGCCGCACGACCATGCCGCACGGTCGGTTCCAACGCATCCTATGGCTCTCAAGACCGAGTCAAGCATGCCCGTACGCCATGGTTAAGGCATTTTGACACCTCGGCCCTCTACCATAGCGTTTGCCATCGCTCGAGAGCCCGAACGGACCCCTTAACCTAGGCTCCACGGCTCCCGTAACCGCCATATTTGCACACACGACCATGCTGCCGCACGGTCAGTTCCAACGCATCCTATGGCTCCCGCACCGAGTCAAGCATGCCCGTACGCCATGGTTAAGGCATTTTGACACCTCTAGCCTCCTCCACCACGGCGTTTGTTGCTGCCCGAGAACCCGAATGGCCCTTAACCATGGCTCCACGGCTCTAGAACTGCCATATTTGCACACACGAATATGCTACCGCACAGCCGGTTCGTGCGTGTCCTCCCGCTCTTGACACTAGGTCAAGCATGACCGTATGCCATGGTTAAGGCATTTTGATGCCTCCGGCCTCACCACCACAATGTTTGTCATCACCCGAGAGCCCGAACGGCCGTTAACTCTGACTCCACGACTCAACATCCATAATTGCACACACGACCGTGTTGCCGCACGGCCGGATCCCGTGCATCCTATGGCTCTCGGCACCGGGTCAAGCACGCCTCGTACACCATGGTTAAGCCATTTTGATGCCTCTCAACTCTCCACCATAGAGTTTTCCATCACGAGAGCCCTGAAGGGCCCTTAACCATGCCTCCACGGCTCCAAAACCGCCATATTTGCACACTCGACCATGCCGCCGCACGGCCGGTTCCAACGCATTTTATGGCTCCCGGCTCCGAGTCAAGCATGCTCGTACGCCATGGTTAAGGCATTTTGACACCTCCGGCCTCTCTACCATAGTGTTTGCCATCACTCGAGAGCCCGAACGGCACTTAACCTCGGCTCCACGGCTCCGAACCGCCATATTTGCACACACGACTTTGCCGCCGCATGGCCGGTTCCCGCGCATCCTACGGCTCCTCGCACCAAGTCAAGCACGCCCATGCACTATGGTTAAGGCATTTTGACACCTTTGGCCTCTCGACCACGGCATTTGTTGCCACCCAAGAACCCCAAAGGCCCTTAACCATGGCTCCACCGCTCTAGAACCGCCATATTTGCACACACGACTATGCTACCGCACGCCCGGTTCCTACGTGTCCTACAGGCTCGACACTAGGTCAAGCACGACCGTATGCCATGGTTAAGGCGTTTTGATGCCTCTGGCCTTGCCACCACAATGTTTGTCATCACCCGAGAGCCTGAACGGCCCTTAACCATGGCTCCACGACCTAACATCCATAATTGCACACACGATCGTGCCGCGCACGCCGGATCCGTGCATCCTACGGCCTCGGCACCCGCCAAGCACGCCCGTACGCCATGGTTAAGCCATTTTGATGCCTCTCACCTCTCCACCATAGAGTTTTTCATCACCCGAGAGCTTGAAGGGCCCTTAACCACAGCTCCACGGCTGCAAAACTGCCATATTTGCACACACGACCATGCGGCCGTACGGTCGGTTCCAACGCATCCTATGGCTCTCAAGACTGAGTCAAGCATGCCCGTACGCCATGGTTAAGGCATTTGACACCTCTCGGCCTCTCTACCATAGCATTTGCCATCGCTCGAGAGCCCGAACGGCCCTTAACCTTGGCTCCACGGCTCCGTAATCGCCATATTTGCACACACGACCATACCGCCGCACGGCGGTTCCAACGCATCCTATGGCTCCCGGCACCGAGTCAAGCATGCCCGTACACCATGGTTAAGGCATTTTGACACCTCTAGCCTCTCCACCACAGCGTTTGTTGCCGCCGAGAACCCGAATGGCCCTTAACCATGGCTCCACAAGCCTCTAGAACCGCCATATTTGCACACACGAATATGCTACCGCACAGCCGGTTCGTGCGTGTCCTACAGCTCTTGACACTAGGTCAAGCATGACCGTATGGCATGGTTAAGGCATTTTGATGCCTCTGGCCTCACCACCACAATGTTTGTCATCACCCGAGAGCCACGAACGGCCCTTAACTACAGCTCCACGACTCCGTAACATCCATAATTGCACACATGACCGTCTTTGCCGCACGGCCGGATCCTATGCATCCTATGGCACTCTTCACCGGGTCAAGCACGCTTGTACGCCATGGTTATGCCATTTTGATGCCTCTCACCTCTCCACCATTGAGTTTTCCATCACCTCGAGAGCCCGAAGGGCCCTTAACCATGCCTCCACGGCTCCAAAACCGCCATATTTGCACACTCGACCATGCCGCCGCACGGTCGGTTCCAACGCATTTTATGGCTCCGGCCGAGTCAAGCATGCCCGTACGCCATGGTTAAGGCATTTTGACACCTCCGGCGTCTCTACCATAGCGTTTGCCGTCACTCGAGAGCCCGAACGGCACTTAACCTCGGCTCCACGGCTCCGAACCGCCATATTTGCACACACGACTTTGTCGTCGCACGGCCGGTTCCCGCGCATCCTACGGCTCCTCGCACCAAGTCAAGCACGCCCATGCACTATGGTTAAGGTGTTTTGACACCGCTGGCCTTCGAACACAGCGTTTGTTGTCGCCCAAGAACCCGAATGGCCCTTAACCATGGCTCCACCGCTCTAGAACCGCCATATTTGCACACACGACTATGCTACCGCACAGCCCGGTTCCTACGTGTCCTACAGCCTCTCGACACTAGATCAAGCACGACCGTATGCCATGGTTAAGGCGTTTTGACACCTTTGGCCCCACCACCACAATGTTTGTCATCACCCGAGAGCCCGAACGGCCCTTAACTATAGCTCCACGACCTGAAACATCCATAATTGCACACACGACCGTGCCGGCGCACGGCCAGATCCCGTGCATCCTACGGCTCTCGCACTGTTCAAGCACACCCGTACGCCATGGTTAAGCCATTTTGATGCCTCTCACCTCTCCACCATAGAGTTTTCCATCACCCGAGAGCTTGAAGGGCCCTTAACCATGGCTCCACGGCGGTAAAAAACCGCCACATTTGCACACACGACCATGCCGCCGCATGGTCGGTTCCAACGCGTCCTATGGCTCCAAGACCGAGTCAAGCAAGCCCGTACACCATGGTTAAGGCATTTTGACACCTCTCGGCCTCTCTACCATAGCGTTTGTCGTCGCCGAGAGCCCGAACGGCCCTTAACCTCGGCTCCACGCCACCGTAACCGCCATATTTGCACACACGACTTGCCGCCGCACGGCCGGTTCCTATGCGTCCTACGGCTCCTCGCACCAAGTCAAGCACGCCCATGCACCATGGTTAAGGCGTTTTAACACCTTTGGCCTCTCCACCACAGCGTTTATTACCGCCCGAGGACCCGAATGGCCCTTAACCATGGCTCCCGCTCTAGAACCGCCATATTTGCACACACGACTATGCTACCGCACAGCCCGGCCTCGCATGTCCTATAGCTCTCGACACTAGGTCAAGCACGACCGTATGCCATGGTTAAGGCATTTTGACGCCTCCGGCCTCACCACCACAATATTTGTCATCACCCGAGAGCCCGAACGGCCCTTAACTATAGCTCCACGACTCCGAACATCCATAATTGCACACACGACGGTGCTGCCGCCACGCCCGGATCCCGTGCATCCTACGGCTCTCGGCACCGGGTCAAGCACGCCCGTACGCCCATGGTTAAGCCATTTTGATGCCTCTCACCACTCCACCATAGAGTTTTTCATCACCCGAGAGCCCGAAGGGCCCTTAACCACAGCTCCTCGGCCGCAAAACTGCCATATTTGCACACACGACCATGCCGCCGCACGGCCGGTTCCAACGCATCCTATGGCTCTCGGACCGAGTCAAGCATGCCCGTACGCCATGGTTAAGGCATTTTGACACCTCTCGGCCTCTCTACCATAGCATTTGCCATCGCTTGAGAGCCCGAACGGCCCTTAACCTTGGCTCCACGGCTCCGTAACCGCCATATTTGCACACACGACCATGCCGCCGCACGCCGGGCCTAACGCATCCTATGGCTCCCGGCACCGAGTCAAGCATGCCCGTACGCCATGGTTAAGGCATTTTGACACCTCTAGCCTCTCCACCACAGCGTTTGTTGCCGCCTCGAGAACCCGAATGGCCCCTAACCATGGCTCCACAGCTCTAGAACTGCCATATTTGCACACATGAATATGCTACCGCACAGCCGGTTCGTGCGTGTCCTACTGCTCTTGACACTAGGTCAAGCATGACCGTATGCCATGGTTAAGGCATTTTGATGCCTCTGGCCTCACCACCACAATGTTTGTCATCACCCGAGAGCCTGAACGGCCCTTAACTACAGCTCCACGACTCCAGAACATCCATAATTGCACACACGACTGTGCTGCCGCAAGGTCGGATCCTATGCATCCTATGGCTCTCTTCACCGGGTCAAGCACGCTTGTACGCCATGGTTAAGCCATTTTGATGCCTCTCACCTTCCACCATAGAGTTTTCCATCACCTGAGAGCCTGAAGGGCCCTTAACCATGCCTCCACGGCTCCAAAACTGCCATATTTGCACACTCGACCATGCTGCCGCACGGTCGGTTCCAACGCATTTTATGGCTCCCGGCTCTGAGTCAAGCATGCCTGTACACCATGGTTAAGGCATTTTGACACCTCTGGCCTCTCTACTATAGCGTTTGCCGTCACTCGAGAGCCTGAACGGCACTTAACCTCGGCTCCACGGCTCTAGAACTGCCATATTTGCACACACGACTTTGCTGCCGCACGGCCGGTTCCTGCGCATCCTACGGCTCCTCGCACCAAGTCAAGCACGCCCATGCACTATGGTTAAGGCGTTTTGACACCGCTGGCCTCTTGAACACAGCGTTTGTTGTCGCCCAAGAACCCGAATGGCCCTTAACCATGGCTCCACCGCTCTAGAACTGCCATATTTGCACACACGACTATGCTACCGCACAGCCGGTTCCTACGTGTCCTACAGCTCTCGACACTAGGTCAAGCACGACCGTATGCCATGGTTAAGGTGTTTTGACACCTTTGGCCCCACCACCACAATGTTTGTCATCACCCGAGAGCCCGAACGGCCCTTAACTATAGCTCCACGACTCCAGAACATCCATACTTGCACACACGACGTGCCGGCGCACGGCCGGATCCCGTGCATCCTACGGCTCTCGGCACCGGTTCAAGCACACCCGTACGCCATGGTTAAGCCATTTTGATGCCTCTCACCTCTCCACCATAGAGTTTTCCATCACCCGAGAGCCTGAAGGGCCCTTAACCATGGCTCCACGGCAATAAAACTGCCACATTTGCACACACGACCATGCTGCCGCACGGTCGGTTCCAACGCGTCCTATGGCTTCCGGCACTGAGTCAAGCAAGCCCGTACGCCATGGTTAAGGCATTTTGACACCTCTGGCCTCTCTACCATAGCGTTTGCCGTCACTCGAGAGCCTGAACGGCACTTAACATCGGCTCCACGGTTTCGTAACCGCCATATTTGCACACACGACTTTGCCGCCGCACGGCCGGTTCCTCGCGCATCCTACGGCTCCTCGCACCAAGTCAAGCACGCCTATGCACTATGGTTAAGGCATTTTGACACCACTGGCCTCTCGACCACAGCATTTGTTGCCGCCCAAGAACCCGAATGGCCCTTAACCATGGCTCCACCGCTCTAGAACTGCCATATTTGCACACACGACTATGCTACCGCACAGCCGGTTCCTACGTGTCCTACAGCTCTCGACACTAGGTCAAGCACGACCGTATGCCATGGTTAAGGCGTTTTGACACCTCTGGCCCCACCACCACAATGTTTGTTATCACCCGAGAGCCCGAACGGCCCTTAACTATAGCTCCACGACTCCAGAACATCCATAATTGCACACACGACTGTGCTGGCGCACGGCCGGATCATGTGCATCCTACAGCTCTCGGCACCGGTTCAAGCACACCCGTACGCCATGGTTAAGCCATTTTGATGCCTCTCACCTCTCCACCATAGAGTTTTCCATCACTCGAGAGCCCGAAGGGCCCTTAACCATGGCTCCACGGCAGCAAAACTGCCACATTTGCACACACGACCATGCTGCCGCATGGTCGGTTCCAACGCGTCCTATGGCTCCCGGCACTGAGTCAAGCAAGCCCGTACGCCATGGTTAAGGCATTTTGACACCTCTGGCCTCTCTACCATAGCGCTTTGTCATCGCCGAGAGGCCGAACGGCCCTTAACCTCGGCTCCACGGCTCCCGTAACCGCCATATTTGCACACACGACTTGCCGCCGCACGGCCGGTTCCTATGCGTCCTACGGCTCCTCGCACCAAGTCAAGCACGCCCATGCACCATGGTTAAGGCATTTTAACACCTTTGGCCTCTCCACCACAGTGTTTATTACCACCCGAGGACCCGAATGGCCCTTAACCATGGCTCCACAAACTCTAGAACCGCCATATTTGCACACACGACTATGCTACCGCACCCAGTTCCCGCATGTCCTATAGCTCTCGACACTAGGTCAAGCACGACCGTATGCCATGGTTAAGGCGTTTTGACGCCCGGCCTCACCACCACAATATTTTTCATCACCCGAGAGCCCGAATGGCCCTTAACTATAGCTCCACGACTCCGGAACATCCATAATTGCACACACGAAGTGCCGCCGCACGCCCGGATCCCGTGCATCCTACGGCTCTCGGCACCGGGTCAAGCACGCCCGTACGCCATGGTTAAGCCATTTTTATGCCTCTCACCACTCCACCATAGAGTTTTTCATCACCCGAGAGCCTGAAGGGCCCTTAACCACGCTCCACGGCCGCAAACCGGCCATATTTGCACACACGACCATGCTGCCGCACGGCCGGTTCCAACGCATCCTATGGCTCTCGGCACCGAGTCAAGCATCCCCGTACGCCATGGTTAAGGCATTTTGACACCTCGGCCTCTCTACCATAGCGTTTGCCATCGCTTGAGAGCCCGAACGGCCCTTAACCTTGGCTCCACGGCTCCGTAACCGCCATATTTGCACACACGACCATGCCGCCGCACGGTCGGTTCCAACGCATCCTATGGCTCCCGCACCGAGTCAAGCATGCCCGTACGCCATGGTTAAGGCATTTTGACACCTCTAGCCTCTCCACCACAGCGTTTGTTGCCGCCCGAGAACCCGAATGGCCCTTAACCATGGCTCCACAGCTCTAGAACCGCCATATTTGCACACACGAATATGCTACCGCACGCCCGGTTCGTGCGTGTCCTACAGCTCTTGACACTAGGTCAAGCATGACCGTATGCCATGGTTAAGGCATTTTGATGCCTCCGGCCTCACCACCACAATGTTTGTCATCACCCGAGAGCCCGAACGGCCGTTAACTATAGCTCCACGACCTGTAACAGCCATAATTGCACACACGACTGTGCTGCCGCGCAGCCGGATCCTGTGCATCCTACGGCTCTCGGCACCGGTTCAAGCACACCCGTACGCCATGGTTAAGCCATTTTGATGCCTCTCACCTCTCCACCATAGAGTTTTCCATCACCCGAGAGCCTGAAGGGCCCTTAACCATGGCTCCACGGTAGTAAAACCGCCACATTTGCACACACGACCGTGCCGCCGCACGGCCGGTTCCAACGCGTCCTATGGCTCCCGGACCGAGTCAAGCAAGCCCGTACGCCATGGTTAAGGCATTTTGACACCTCTCCGGCCTCTCTACCATAGCGTTTGCCATCACTCGAGAGCCCGAACGGCACTTAACCTCTCGCTCCACGGCTTCGTAACCGCCATATTTGCACACACGACTTTGCCGCCGCACGGCCGGTTCCTCGCGCATCCTACGGCCTCGCACCAAGTCAAGCACGCCCTTGCACTATGGTTAAGGCGTTTTGACACCACCGGCCTCTCAACCACAGCATTTGTTGCCGCCCAAGAACCCGAATGGCCCTAACCATGGCTCCACCGCTCTAGAACCGCCATATTTGCACACACGACTATGCTACCGCACGCCCGGTTCCTACGTGTCCTACGTGTCCCTCTGACTCGACACTAGGTCAAGCACGACCGTATGCCATGGTTAAGGCGTTTTGACACCTCCGGCCCCACCACCACAATGTTTGTCATCACCCGAGAGCCCGAACGGCCCTTAACTATAGCTCCACGACTCCGTAACATCCATAATTGCACACATGACTATGCCGGCGCACGGCCGGATCCCGTGCATCCTACGGCTCTCGGCACCGGTTCAAGCACACCCGTACGCCATGGTTAAGCCATTTTGATGCCTCTCACCTCTCCACCATAGAGTTTTCCATCACCCGAGAGCCCGAAGGGCCCTTAACCATGGCTCCACGGCAAAGAAAACCGCCACATTTGCACACACGACCATGCCGCATGGTCGGTTCCAACGCGTCATATGGCTCCCGCACTAAGTCAAGCAAGCCCGTACGCCATGGTTAAGGCATTTTGACACCTCCGGCCTCTCTACCATAGCGTTTGTCGTCGCTCGAGAGCCCGAATGGCCCTAACCTCGCTCCACGGCTCCGAACCGCCATATTTGCACACACGACTTTGCTGCCGCACGGCCGGTTCCTATGCGTCCTACGGCTCCTCGCACCAAGTCAAGCAAGCCCATGCACCATGGTTAAGGCGTTTTAACACCTTTGGCCTCTCCACCACAAAGATTTATTACCGCCCGAGGACCCGAATGGCCCTTAACCATGGCTCCCAGCTCTAGAACCGCCATATTTGCACACACGACTATGCTACCACACGGCCAGTTCCTCGCATGTCCTATAGCTCGACACTAGGTCAAGCACGACCGTATGCCATGGTTAAGGCATTTTGACGCCTCGGCCTCACCACCACAATATTTGTCATCACCCGAGAGCCCGAACGGCCCTTAACTATAGCTCCACGACCCGAACATCCATAATTGCACACACGACCGTGCCGCCGCACGCTCGGATCCCGTGCATCCTACGGCTCTCGGCACCGGGTCAAGCACGCCCGTACGCCATGGTTAAGCCATTTTTATGCCTCTCACCACTCCACCATAGAGTTTTTCATCACCCGAGAGCCTGAAGGTGTAAGGTCGAGATGGCGGACTAGAGGGGGGGTGAATAGTCCTTTTTAAAACTAATCGCTCTGGCTAACCGATATAAGTGCGGAATTAAATCTATCGGCCTAGCCAAGACTTCACCCCTCTAACTATCACTCTAGATGCACCTTGTAAAAGATCCTAAAACAAGCAAGCAAGGTGCCAATCTAGCTAGTGCACACTAAACAAGTCTAGCTTGCAAGGTCACACAAAACTAAGCAACTAGTACTTTAGCAACCGGGTGTGCACCTACACAATTCTAATGAGCAAAAGCACAAAGCCAACCTAAGCTCACTAGTTGCTCAAGGACAAAGCCACACAAGCTAAACCCAAGAGCTCAAACTTACTTAACTACACAAGCTAAGCAAGGCAACTTACTCTACTTCTTAGCTACACAAGCAAGAAGGTGATTAACAAGCTACTCAAGCTAACTAACCACAAGAGCAACTACACAAGCTATATAAGAAAGTAAGGAAAGTAAATACAAAGCTTGTGAAAGAGATTGCAAACCACCGCGAAGTGTGGACACAAGATGACTCGGCGATTTTTCACCAGGTTCACTTGGTTGCCCCCAAGCTACGCCCCGTTGTGTCGACCAACACCTTCGGTGGTTCCTCCGGTCTTTTCACCTAGATGGTTCTTCGGTGTGACCCTCAAGTCACTTGCCCCTCAAGGCACGCCCGCAAGGCACCGCAAGACACCACTCTCAAGTGAGCCCCTCAAGGCACCGAGCAAACCCACACACTCAAGGGTGGTAACTCAATGACACGCGCAATCCAATAGGGCTACTCTTCGCGATCCCCGCGAGGTGAGTACCGACCTCTCACAATCTCTTCTCCGGAGCACCGTATCTCCACGCGTGCTACCACGGAGCCTCTTGCCACCAAGCCGTCTAGGAGGTGGCAACCTCCAAGAGTAACAAGCTCTCCGGCTTGCAACACAACCACCTAGTGCCACTCGATGCAACCTCACAAAGCAATGCACTAGAAATCACTCTCTCACAATATCGGATGGTCACTACCAAGCATATGTGAGTAGAAGGGCTTCCAAGCACCACAACACAAGCTACCAAAGCTTGGGCGTGCCAAGACCCGGCCACGGCCGGCCAAGACTCATATTTATAGCCCCAAGGGCTGAAAGAGCCGTTGCCACCTCGGAAACCGAAACAAGAGCGCCGGACGCGTCCGCTCCACCGCCGGACGCAGACCCGCGTCCGACGCACGCATCTAGCCACGTGTACTTAGCCGTTTGAATTCCGCCCCGTTGCCGCCCAACGGCTCACTCGTAAACGCGTCGCAAACCTGCGCCGGACGCGTCGCTCGGGCCGCCGGACGCGGTCCGGCGCTCCCACGCAGACCGCCCGCGCTAGAAACTTTCTCGTCCGCGTCCCGGCCCACGCCGGACGCGCCTGGGCCCCGTCCGCCGCCCTCGGCCGGCCCAGCGGCCACGCGACGAAGCCCAAGACGCGCCGGACTCCCGCACGCTGAACGGCCCGCGTCCGCCGCGTGCGTCCGGCGCGCGTCCGACGCGCGACACTCGCTCACGCCAAGACACAATGCGCCGGACGCGTCCGGCGCCCAAGCCCAGCGCGTCCGGCGCTACGAAAACTTCGTTTTTCAGCCCGTCGTGACGCCAACTTCTCCACCATGCTATCCAACAAGTATACCAACTTGACCACCATAGATAGCATGTTTCCAACAACAATTTGCATCCGGCGCAATGGAAAATATGCTTCCAATTTTCCCCGCCAATCCCGCCTCGCAAGCTCGGCGGGAGGGAGAGAGGACCCAAGCCCAACTCAACCCTACAAACCACAAAGACGAACAAACACCACCTTTGTAAATGTGCCAACACCACCAAGTGTACAACTCCATGTGCTTGTGTGTTAGCATTTTCACAATCATTTTCAAAGGATTTTCTCTTCATCTCACAACGCCACTCGATCCTAGCACATCGCAATGTTAGGTCGCTCAAGTGGCACTAGATGACCGATATGCAAACAAGATTACCCCTCTTGATAGTACGGCCATCTAACCTAAATCCGGTCAAGTACTTCTCTACTCAACCTTAGACCGGTGAAATGAAATGCCCTAGGTTATACCTTTGCCTTGCGCATTTCCATCTCCACCGTCTTCCTCCATTGTGCCAATGCAACAACATGCACCAACACGATCATCAAATGATATGATCCACTTCATATCATCATGTGACACTCTTGGTCCATCGATCTTGACCTCACTTGCTCTTCACCGTTGCGTCGGTCCATCGGCGCCAAGTCTTGCCCAAGCTTCACCATCGCATGGTCCTTCGCTTCGCGGCCTCAACTTGCCCTTCACACTTGCAACCGGTCCATCAAGCCAAGCCTCATCTTGATCTTCACCTCTTGGTCACATGACTCCATGTCATGTCTCATTTGCAATGAGCTCCTTCATCAACTCATGTGTTGAGCCTCACAACATCTCCAAGCCATCTCCACCATGGCATATGTTGCTCACACATATGTACCGTGAACTAACTCCTGTGTATCTCAACCATCACACATGTTAGTCCACCTAAAGTTGTCACTCAATTATCAAAACCAAACCAGGGCCTTTCAATCTCCCCTTTTTGGTAATTGATGACAACTCTACAAAGATATGGAATTTAAGAATATTTGGACTTTATGCCACTTATCCAATATTTAAGCTCAATGTTATGATTTGGATAAGTACCACAAAGTCAACTTAGTAGTGATAGCTCCCCCCTACATGTGTGCTCAAATGGTTTGGTTTCAAGCTTGCACACATGCATAAATATGGAAATTTTGGGAGAGTTAGCACTACTAAGTGATGCTAAGGTGTATGAGATAAACCTTTGAAGCGTGATACCAATCGAAGTTGCACCATTGTAGTTCATCCTTAGCATCATGGTTAGCTAGATATCACATGAAACAAAACACTAGATACCTCATGAGATCAACATTATAAGCAAGGTTCTAGTACCACTTGTAAAGCACATGTGACTAGCTAAACCATCCTATACGTGCTAGTTTTTCAAATCATCAATCAAGTTCTATAACTAGCATTCACCACACAAGCATTGCATATTGAAATATAAGAACTTATGCGAATGCAAGCAAGCACATGAATATGCACATATCAAATGCAATCAAACAAGTTCATGAGCTTGCTCCCCCTACTTGTGTGCTTCTCTTAATCAGGAATTTTTTATCCTTCTCCATTCTTTAATGTTGCTCCCTCTTGATCCATGTCCATTTTCTACTCCCCTTTGTATGCTTCTTGCATAGATCTCTTGCATAGATCTTCGTTCCACTCACTCCATTTTCAATGTTGCTCCCTCTCGGTCCATGTCCATCTTCTACTCCCTTTGTATGCTTCTTGCATAGATCTCTTGCATAGATCTTCGTTCCACTCATATCTTTGTTCCATATTTCTCCCCCTTTGTCATCAATAACCATAAAGGGATGTAGCAATACCACTTGAAGATGCCACATGTAAGATACCACTTAGAAGAAAATTCTCTTGATGCAAAGGGTTGGAACTAGGGGTTGATGGTTGAGTCTTGAATCTTCATTTTTGATGGACAACACCATATGTTGGAATGACACCACTTGTAAAATTCACATGTAGAGGAATCCACTTGTAACTATGCATTGGGCACTCCCCCTTTGTCATAGCACCAAAGATACTACATGTAGGTCACTTGAAGTTTCTTTTCTCTAATACCAATGAAGGGGCTCCTCCCCTATGATAAAGCATGGGTCAAACCAATCCATAGACACCTTCTTGTTGGTGAGGGTAGCTTCTCTTAATTGAAGTTGATCACTTAAAGTTGAGGATCACTTGTGGAACCATCTTGTTGATGTACTAGATATCACTTGAATAAAAACCATGTGTACCATACTACTTGTAGGAATACCACTTGAAAAGATAGTGATAAACTAGACATTTCTTGCAAGAACTATCATTATGGTAACCACTTGTTGGATTTATCATGAATAACCAATTCTTGAACTTGAGAACTTTCATGAGCTTCTTTCTCTTTGACTTGAACTAATATGAATCACTTATAAACATTCAAGTCCAGTTTGAACCAATGACAAGCTTCTTCACACCTTACTAGAAGGGTTATCTTGCCAATGTTGTACTTGAAATTTATATGCAATTCAAACTAGATCAAGTACTTGGGTTCACTAGCTCATGAACAAACTCATACTCATACCACTAGGTAAATCAAACATTCAAGCAATAGTGATAGACTATGAATTTAAAACATTTTAATGTTATGCATGACCCTAATAAGCATGTACTATATGCACTAACCGCATACTAGTAAGGGATGAAATGATCATGCACAATACAATGATACCTTTGCTATGTTGGAGTAGAGGATAGTCACATATATTTCAATTTCATTACTCCAATAGCAATGTGAAGTCCATTTATAAGCTTGATGAAGCCAAAAGATACCATGATTGAACATTATGCTTCACCCATATGAGATGAAAACCCACTTGAGATCAAGTGCACTTTCTTGTTGTGGTTGGCCCGCTTCTTCTTGTGATTCTTGCTTGCATGAGAGAATACCACTTGAATGGGTACCACTTGTGCACCACTTGTATTATTTCTTGACTTGTCATGTATTGCTCTCTATCTTGGGTGTTGCTTGCTTACTTTATCAACCCTTTTGATTGCTTCAACCGAGCATCTCCAATATCTCTTGGATCACCAAGAACTATCCTTGACACTCACTTGAATTGCCTTTCTTTGATTGATCCTTTGGACTTGATATGATGAATCACTTGAAATCTTCCTTAAGTCCTTTTCTTTCTTGTTTAAGTTCTTTTTTTTTCTACCAAATGATCTTCAATTTGTCACTAGAACTTAAACTTCATCTTCATCTTGAGTTTGATCTTGATCTTCGATTTGAGTACCCAACTGTGTAACAAATACACTTCACAATCAAATGACCTTGTACTCATTATTCTTCATGCTTCTAGACCAATTCAAAACCAAACTTAGGTTCCTCAACCACTTGTTAAACATGAAACCAACTTGAGGACCTTTCAATTTGAGTGACTCTTGATATAACCAATGATAGTCACTTTTCTGGCAGATTCTGTACTCTTCAAAGAATAATTCATATCTCACAATGTACAGCTCCAAATGCCATGAAATTTGGTGGAGATGTGCAACATTGAGTATACCAGCAGCTATAAAAATTTGAGCTTCATTGGCCTTCTAGATTGCTACCAGATTTCACATCTTCACTTACTGTTGCATGCTGAAAACTGATGCACTAATGCTGACAAGATATACTCCAAAACCGAAGCAATTCTTATCCAATCTTCATGAAGTTTGTACAGCATATTGTACCATAAGTGTAGAGCATCCATACCAAATTTCAAGCCAATCCAAATAAATTTGATCACTCAATCATGGCCGTCTTTTCAGCTAGCTCAGATTCTAAATATTTGGACAGATTTTAAGCAATTGAGCTATGCCTCTTCAAATTGAGTCAAACTTGATATCAATTTTTTTGAATACCAACACAAGACATATATCCATTCAAACCACTTATTAAGAGTCATCTTGTGATCATATCCAACCAAACTAATTCAAATTTGACTACTAAGCAATTAATCCATTCAATCATCTCATAGCAAGCAACATATGCATATATCCAATTCAATCAACTCATATGCACCCAAATGAATAGATCAACTAGGAATATACCTTTGATAACTCATGATCATCCATTCGCAAGCTTCAACTCAAATAATTTGCAAGCCTTCGAATACCAATTGATTACCACAACTTGATTATTGCACTTGTATGTTGTAGCATATTGGACTTCACTAGTCATGACTTGGCATTGGGAAAGAAATAGTACTAAGCTTCAATACTTGATTCAATCAAATAATGAATGAAATGAACTCAATTGAATCAAGTCTCCAATGCCATGGTACCTACACAATCATCCACTTTTTGATGGTACCCAAACATGTTTGGGTCCTCTCAAGTTAGGAGCCACATACCTAGGCAAAGCCTTAGTATGGATAGCGGGATGTTTTGCAATAGAGACCGTAGAGGTACCATTACCATCCTTTCTAAGCATATTATTTGCATCAATTGAAATAGGCTTAGAATTGTTACCTAGGGGACATGAATGAGCCATGTGTCCCCTTTCCGGCATGAATAACATCTTCTTTTCAGTTGAGCCTTTTCTTCATTGCTCATGTGATGCTCTTCATTGCCTTGCCTCTTTTGAGTTGCTTGAGCCTTCTTCTCAAGCTTGGTAGGACACCCCGAGGCATAGTGTCCCATCTCTCCACACTTGAAGCACTTGATGTGAGCCAAATCTTTCTTCTCTTGATTCTTGCTCATCATCATCTTGGCATCTAGAATAGGAGTTGGATGCCTTGCTCTTCCACCCCTTCTTGTCTTCTTCTTTATCATCTTCAAGTCACCAACTATGTCATTATGGTTGATCTTGACTTGATCTTGGGGTTTCTTTTCTTGCTCATCTTGTGGCTTTGGTTGAGACTTCTCTTTGTTTGGGCAAGTTCTTGCTAGATGTCCCATTTTATTGCATTGAAAGCACATGAAATGAGAGAGCCTTTCTTCTTCTAGCTTCTTCATTTCTTTCTTATACTTTCTCTTGCCCCATTTCTTTCCCTTGATGTTGGTGTTGTTGTAGCGGATGCCATTCATGTTGCCATATCTCTTGTAGCTCTTCAAGAGTTGAGAATGTGTGATCTTTGGCACTTCACTCACCCCAACATTGTCCTTGTTGAAACCAAGGCCACTCTTGTCACCATATCTTCTCTTGTTCTTCAACATGTGTTCAAAGGTGACTTGAGAGTTGTAGCATCTCTCTAGCTTGTTGTTCAAATTCTTCACTTTGCTCTTGAGTCTATTGTTCTCCTTCAAAAGATTAGTCTCACAAGACATAGAAGTTGAACAAGCATATAATTGTGAAGAACATGACATATCAAATAAATCATAGCTAGAGGTGGATACATGCTTCTTCCCTACATCACAAGGGTTAGTCATATGTGATTGATCATTCAACCCAAGTCATGAGCTCTCACTAGTTTTAGTTTGTTCATTGGAAAACTTCTTAGTGAGAAAAGCATGATCTTTCAACAAGTTGTCATGAGTAACACAAAGTTCCTCATGAGTCAATTTTAGCACATCATGTGAACAAGTAGTAACATAAAGTAGATGCTTTTGTTGTTCACATGTTGTCTTTAGAAATGAGTTTTCATTTTCAAGATTCATTGTTTTGGATTTCTCATTCTCCAAAGACATGGTCATGCTAGCAAGTCTACTAACAAGCTCATCATATGAGGCATGATCAATCACATTGCAACTTGATACCTTAGTGTCACCTTGTGACATGAAGCAATATGACGATGTTGGAGAGCTTGTAGTAGCAACATCAATTGAGCATGAACCATCATCACCATCAAGTGTGCTTGAGGTAGAATCATCACTTGCATCACTTGAGGCAACATCTTCCATCTTGTCAAGTGAGCTTGAGGTAGATTGATCATCTTCCTCACTTGACCATGAGGTGGAGCAATCCTCCACAACAACCTTGTTATGGTCATGCTCAACAACCTCATGTGCCACCAACATGGAATCCTCATCGGAGGCCGCTCCATACTTCTCATTGAGGTATACCCAAATCTCATGCGCGGACTCAAAATCCATGATCTCCTCAAATATGCTATCATCCAAAGATCTATAGAGAATGTTAGTAGCTTGGCAATTGAGAGTGAAGCAATTCTTTTGTGCTTGAGTTTTCCTTTCAATTGCACAAGAGAAGCCCACATCTACAATCCACCACATTTGAGGAGAAATAAACTTAAAATTGCATGACATCCAATTTCTCCACCGTGCAAAGTGTGTGCCATCAAAAATGTGTGGACACTCAACATCTAGCCCATAATCCGCCATCCTCTCGGGTCGGTTAAGACCACTAAATGAGAGACCCGGCTCGATACCACTTGTAAGGTCGAGATGGCGGACTAGAGGGGTGAATAGTCCTTTTTAAAACTAATCGCTCTGGCTAACCGATATAAGTGCGGAATTAAATCTATCGGCCTAGCCAAGACTTCACCCCTCTAACTATCACTCTAGATGCACCTTGTAAAAGATCCTAAAACAAGCAAGCAAGGTGCCAATCTAGCTAGTGCACACTAAACAAGTCTAGCTTGCAAGGTCACACAAAACTAAGCAACTAGTACTTTAGCAACCGGGTGTGCACCTACACAATTCTAATGAGCAAAAGCACAAAGCCAACCTAAGCTCACTAGTTGCTCAAGGACAAAGCCACACAAGCTAAACCCAAGAGCTCAAACTTACTTAACTACACAAGCTAAGCAAGGCAACTTACTCTACTTCTTAGCTACACAAGCAAGAAGGTGATTAACAAGCTACTCAAGCTAACTAACCACAAGAGCAACTACACAAGCTATATAAGAAAGTAAGGAAAGTAAATACAAAGCTTGTGAAAGAGATTGCAAACCACCGCGAAGTGTGGACACAAGATGACTCGGCGATTTTTCACCGGGTTCACTTGGTTGCCCCCAAGCTACGTCCCCGTTGTGTCGACCAACACCTTCGGTGGTTCCTCCGGTCTTTTCACCTAGATGGTTCTTCGGTGTGACCCTCAAGTCACTTGCCCCTCAAGGCACGCCCCGCAAGGCACCGCAAGACACCACTCTCAAGTGAGCCCCTCAAGGCACCGAGCAAACCCACACACTCAAGGGTGGTAACTCAATGACACGCGCAATCCAATAGGGCTACTCTTCGTGATCCCCGCGAGGTGAGTACCGACCTCTCACAATCTCTTCTCCGGAGCACCGTATCTCCACGCGTGCTACCACGGAGCCTCTTGCCACCAAGCCGTCTAGGAGGTGGCAACCTCCAAGAGTAACAAGCTCTCCGGCTTGCAACACAACCACCTAGTGCCACTCGATGCAACCTCACAAAGCAATGCACTAGAAATCACTCTCTCACAATATCGGATGGTCACTACCAAGCATATGTGAGTAGAAGGGCTTCCAAGCACCACAACACAAGCTACCAAAGCTTGGGCGTGCTCAGCACCCGGCCACAGCCGGCCAAGACTCATATTTATAGCCCCAAGGGCTGAAAGAGCCGTTGCCACCTCGGGAAACCGAAACAAGAGCGCCGGACGCGTCCGCCTCCACCGCCGGACGCACGAGACCGCGTCCGACGCACCAGATCTAGCCACGTGTACTTAGCCGTTTGAATTCGCCCGTTGCCGCCCAACGGCTCACTCAGAAACGCGCTCAGTAAACCTGCGCCGGACGCGTCTGCCCGAAGCCGCCGGACGCGGCCCCGGCGCTCCCCACGCACGCCCGCGCTAGAAACTTTCGTCCGCGTCCGGCCACGCCGGACGCGGCCAGCCAGGCGTCCGCCGCCCTCGGGACGGCCCCAAAGCGCCACGCGACGAAGCCCAAGACGCGCCGGACTCGCCCGGTGAACGGCCCGCGTCCGCCGCGTGCGTCCCGCAAGCGTCCGACGCGCGACACTCGCTCACGCCAAGACACAATGCGCCGGACGCTGCCCGGGCGCCTAAGCCTGGGCCGCGTCGTCCGGCTACGAAAACTTCGTTTTTCAGCCCGTCGTGACGCCAACTTCTCCACCATGCTATCCAACAAGTATACCAACTTGACCACCATAGATAGCATGTTTCCAACAACAATTTGCATCCGGCGCAATGGAAAATATGCTTCCAATTTTCCCGAAAGCGCGCCGAATCCCGCCTCGCAAGCTCGGCGGGAGGGAGAGGGACCCAAGCCCAACTCAACCCTACAAACCACAAAGACGAACAAACACCACCTTTGTAAATGTGCCAACACCACCAAGTGTACAACTCCATGTGCTTGTGTGTTAGCATTTTCACAATCATTTTCAAAGGATTTTCTCTTCATTTCGATCCTAGCACATCGCAATGTTATCAAGTGGCACTAGATGACCGATATGCAAACAAGATTACCCCTCTTGATAGTACGCCATCTAACCTAAATCCGGTCAAGTACTTCTCTACTCAACCTTAGACCGGTGAAATGAAATGCCCTAGGTTATACCTTTGCCTTGCGCATTTCCATCTCCACCGTCTTCCTCCATTGTGCCAATGCAACAACATGCACCAACACGATCATCAAATGATATGATCCACTTCATATCATCATGTGACACTCTTGGTCCATCGATCTTGACCTCACTTGCTCTTCACCGTTGCGTCGGTCCATCGGCGCCAAGTCTTGCCCAAGCTTCACCATCGCATGGTCCTTCGCTTCGCAGCCTCAACTTGCCCTTCACACTTGCAACCGGTCCATCAAGCCAAGCCTCATCTTGATCTTCACCTCTTGGTCACATGACTCCATGTCATGTCTCATTTGCAATGAGCTCCTTCATCAACTCATGTGTTGAGCCTCACAACATCTCCAAGCCATCTCCACCATGGCATATGTTGCTCACACATATGTACCTGTGAACTAACTCCTGTGTATCTCAACCATCACACATGTTAGTCCACCTAAAGTTGTCACTCAATTATCAAAACCAAACCAGGGCCTTTCAGAAGGGCCCTTAACCATAGCTCCACGGCTGCAAAACTGCCATATTTGCACACACGACCATGCTGCCGCACGGTCGGTTCCAACGCATCCTATGGCTCTCGGCACTGAGTCAAGCATGCCCGTATGCTATGGTTAAGGCATTTTGACACCTCTGGCCTCTCTACCATAGCGTTTGCCATCGCTCGAGAGCCTGAACGGCCCTTAACATTGGCTCCACGGCTCCAGAACTGCCATATTTGCACACACGACCATGCCGCCGCACGGCCGTTCCTAACGCATCCTATGGCTCCTCGGCACCGAGTCAAGCATGCCCGTACGCCATGGTTAAGGCATTTTGACACCTCTAGCCTCTCCACCATAGCATTTGTTGTCACCGAGAACCCGAATGGCCCTTAACAATGGCTCCACAACTCTAGAATCGCCATATTTGCACACACGAATATGCTACCGCACAAACGGTTCGTGCGTGTCCTACAGCTCTTGACACAAGGTCAAGCATGACCGTATGCCATGGTTAAGGTGTTTTGATGCCTCCGGCCTCACCACCACAATGTTTGTCATCACCCGAGAGCCCGAACGGCCCTTAACTACAGCTCCACGACCCGTAACATCCATAATTGCACACACGACCGTGCTGCCACACGGCCGAAACCCGTGCATCCTATGGCTCTCAAGCACGGGTCAAGCACGCCCGTACGCCATGGTTAAGCCATTTTGATGCCTCTCACCTCTCCACCATAGAGTTTTCCATCACCCGAGAGCCCGAAGGGCCCTTAACCATGCCTCCACGGCTCCAAAACCGCCATATTTGCACACTCGACCATGCCGCCGCACGGCCGGTTCCAACGCATTTTATGGCTCCGGCTCGAGTCAAGCATGCCCGTACGCCATGGTTAAGGCATTTTGACACCTCGGCCTCTCTACCATAGCGTTTGCCATCACTCGAGAGCCCGAACGGCACTTAACCTCGGCTCCACGGCTCCGTAACCGCCATATTTGCACACACGACTTCTTTGCCGCCACGGCCGGTTCCGCGCATCCTACGGCTCCTCGCACCAAGTCAAGCATGCCCATGCACTATGGTTAAGGCATTTTGACACCGCTGGCCTCTCGACCACAGCATTTGTTGCCGCCCAAGAACCCGAAGGGCCCTTAACCATGGCTCCACGGCAGTTTTCACATTTGCACACACGACCATGCTGCCGCATGGTCGGTTCCAACGCGTCCTATGGCTCCCCAAGACCGAGTCAAGCAAGCCCGTACGCCATGGTTAAGGCATTTTGACACCTCCGCCTCTCTACCATAGCATTTGTCATCGCCGAGAGCCCGAACGGCCCTTAACCTCGGCTCCACGGCTCCAGAACTACCATATTTGCACACACGACTTGCCGCCGCACGGCCGGTCCTATGTGTCCTACGGCTCCTCGCACCAAGTCAAGCACGCCCATGCACCATGGTTAAGGCGTTTAACACCTTTGGCCTCTCCACCACAGCGTTTATTACCACCCGAGAACCCGAATGGCCCTTAACCATGGCTCCATTGCTCTAGAACTGCCATATTTGCACACACGACTATGCTACCGCACGTTCCCAGTGTCCGCATGTCCTTTAGCTCTCGACACTAGGTCAAGCACGACCGTATGCCATGGTTAAGGCATTTTGACGCTCCGGCCTCACCACCACAATATTTGTCATCACCCGAGAGCCCGAACGGCCCTTAACTATAGCTCCACGACTCCTAACATCCATAATTGCACACACGACCGTGCCGGCCGCACGCCCGGATCCTGTGCATCCTACGGCTCTCGCACCGGGTCAAGCACGCCCGTACGCCATGGTTAAGCCATTTTGATGCCTCTCACCTCTCCACCATAGAGTTTTTCATCACCCGAGAGCCCGAAGGGCCCTTAACCATGCCTCCACGGCCGCAAACCGCCATATTTGCACACACGACCATGCCGCGCACGGTCGGTTCCAACGCATCCTATGGCTCTCGGCACCGAGTCAAGCATGCCCGTACGCCATGGTTAAGGCATTTTGACACCTCTCGGCCTCTCTACCATAGCGTTTGCCATCGCCGAGAGCCCGAACGGCCCTTAACCTTGGCTCCACGGCTCTAGAACCGCCATATTTGCACACACGACCATGCCGCCGCACGGCCGTTCCAACGCATCCTATGGCTCCCGGCACTGAGTCAAGCATGCCCGTACGCCATGGTTAAGGCATTTTGACACCTCTGGCCTCTCCACCATAGCATTTGTTGTCGCTCGAGAACCTGAATGGCCCTTAACCATGGCTCCACAGCTCTAGAACTGCCATATTTGCACACACGAATATGCTACCGCACGGCCGGTTCGTGCGTGTCCTACAGCTCTTGACACTAGGTCAAGCATGACCGTATGCCATGGTTAAGGCATTTTGATGCCTCCGGCCTCACCACCACAATGTTTGTCATCACCCGAGAGCCCGAACGGCCCTTAACTATAGCTCCACGACCTGTAACATCCATAATTGCACACACGACCGTGCCGCCGCACGGTCCGATCCCGTGCATCCTATGGCTCTCAAGCACCGGGTCAAGCACGCCCGTACGCCATGGTTAAGCCATTTTGATGCCTCTCACCTCTCCACCATAGAGTTTTCCATCACCCGAGAGCCCGAAGGGCCCTTAACCATGCCTCCACGGCTCCAAAACCGCCATATTTGCACACTCGACCATGCTGCCGCACGGTCGGTTCCAACGCATTTTATGGCTCCCGGCTCTGAGTCAAGCATGCCCGTACGCCATGGTTAAGGCATTTTGACACCTCTGGCCTCTCTACCATAGCGTTTGCCATCACTCGAGAGCCTGAACGGCACTTAACCTCGGCTCCACGGCTCCAGAACTGCCATATTTGCACACACGACTTTGCTGCCGCACGGCCGGTTCCTGCGCATCCTACGGCTCCTCGCACCAAGTCAAGCATGCCCATGCACTATGGTTAAGGCATTTTGACACCGCTGGCCTCTCGACCACAGCATTTGTTGCCGCCCAAGAACCCGAAGGGCCCTTAACCATGGCTCCACGGCAGTTTTCACATTTGCACACACGACCATGCCGACACCGCATGGTCGGTTCCACGCCGCATCCTATGGCTCCCCGCACCGAGTCAAGCAAGCCCGTACGCCCATGGTTAAGGCATTTTGACACCTCTCTACCGGCCTCTCTACCATAGCATTTGTCATCGCTCAAGAGCCCGAACGGCCCTTAACCTCGCTCTCCACGGCTCCGGAACTACCATATTTGCACACACGACTTTGCCGCGCACGGCCGGTCCTATGCGTCCTACGGCTCCTCGCACCAAGTCAAGCACGCCCATGCACCATGGTTAAGGCATTTTAACACCTTTGGCCTCTCCACCACAGCGTTTATTACCGCCCGAGAACCCGAATGGCCCTTAACCATGGCTCCACGCTCTAGAACCGCCATATTTGCACACACGACTATGCTACCGCACGGGCCTTCCTCGCATGTCCTATAGCTCTCGACACTAGGTCAAGCACGACCGTATGCCATGGTTAAGGCATTTTGACGCCCCGGCCTCACCACCACAATATTTGTCATCACCCGAGAGCCCGAACGGCCCTTAACTATAGCTCCACGACCCAAACATCCATAATTGCACACACGACCGTGCCCGCCGCACGGCCGGATCCCGTGCATCCTACGGCTCGGCACCGGGTCAAGCATGCCCGTACGCCATGGTTAAGCCATTTTGATGCCTCTCACCTCTCCACCATAGAGTTTTTCATCACCCGAGAGCCCGAAGGGCCCTTAACCATGCCTCCACGGCCGCAAAACCGCCATATTTGCACACACGACCATGCCGCCGCACGGTCGGTTCCAACGCATCCTATGGCTCTCGGCACCGAGTCAAGCATGCCCGTACGCCATGGTTAAGGCATTTTGACACCTCTCGGCCTCTCTACCATAGTTTGCCATCGCTCGAGAGCCCGAACGGCCCTTAACCTTGGCTCCACGGCTCTAGAACCGCCATATTTGCACACACGACCATGCCGCCGCACGGCCGGTTCCAACGCATCCTATGGCTCCCGCACCGAGTCAAGCATGCCCGCACCATGGTTAAGGCATTTTGACACCTCTAGCCTCTCCACCACAGCATTTGTTGCCGCCTGAGAACCTGAATGGCCCTTAACCATGGCTCCACAGCTCTAGAACTGCCATATTTGCACACACGAATATGCTACCGCACAGCCGGTTCGTGCGTGTCCTACAGCTCTTGACACTAGGTCAAGCATGACCGTATGCCATGGTTAAGGCATTTTGACACCTCTGGCCTCACCACCACAATGTTTGTCATCACCCGAGAGCCCGAACGGCCCTTAACTATAGCTCCACGACTCCAGAACATCCATAATTGCACACACGACTGTGCTGCCGCACGGCCGGATCCTGTGCATCCTATGGCTCTCGGCACGGGTCAAGCACGCCTGTACGCCATGGTTAAGCCATTTTGATGCCTCTCACCTCTCCACCATAGAGTTTTCCATCACCCGAGAGCCTGAAGGGCCCTTAACCATGCCTCCACGGCTCCAAACCGCCATATTTGCACACTCGACCATGCCGCCGCACGGCCGGTTCCAACGCATTTTATGGCTCCCGCCTCCGAGTCAAGCATGCCCGTACGCCATGGTTAAGGCATTTTGACACCTCTGGCCTCTCTAACATAGCGTTTGCCATCACTGAGAGCCTGAACGGCACTTAACCTCGGCTCCACGGCTCCAGAACTGCCATATTTGCACACACGACTTTGCTGCCGCACGGCCGGTTCCTGCGCATCCTACGGCTCCTCGCACCAAGTCAAGCATGCCCATGCACTATGGTTAAGGCATTTTGACACCGCTGGCCTCTCGACCACAGCATTTGTTGCCGCCCAAGAACCCGAAGGGCCCTTAACCATGGCTCCACGGCAGTTTTCACATTTGCACACACGACCATGCTGCCGCATGGTCGGTTCCAACGCGTCCTATGGCTCCCGGCACTGAGTCAAGCAAGCCCGTACGCCATGGTTAAGGCATTTTGACACCTCTGGCCTCTCTACCATAGCATTTGTCATCGCTCGAGAGCCTGAACGGCCCTTAACCTCGGCTCCACGGCTCCAGAACTACCATATTTGCACACACGACTTTGCTGCCGCACGGCCGGGTCCTATGCGTCCTACGGCTCCTCGCACCAAGTCAAGCACGCCCATGCACCATGGTTAAGGCGTTTTAACACCTTTGGCCTCTCCACCACAGCGTTTATTACCACCCGAGAACCCGAATGGCCCTTAACCATGGCTCCACAGCTCTAGAACTGCCATATTTGCACACACGACTATGCTACCGCACACCAGCTTCGCATGTCCTTTAGCTCTCGACACTAGGTCAAGCACGACCGTATGCCATGGTTAAGGCATTTTGACGCCCGGCCTCACCACCACAATATTTGTCATCACCCGAGAGCCCGAACGGCCCTTAACTATAGCTCCACGACTCAGAACATCCATAATTGCACACACGACCGTGCCGCCGCACGGGCCGGATCCCGTGCATCCTACGGCTCTCGGCACCGGGTCAAGCACGCCCGTACGCCATGGTTAAGCCATTTTGATGCCTCTCACCTCTCCACCATAGAGTTTTTCATCACCCGAGAGCCCGAAGGGCCCTTAACCACAGCTCCACGGCCGCAAACCGCCATATTTGCACACACGACCATGCCGCCGCACGGTCGGTTCCAACGCATCCTATGGCTCTCAAGACCGAGTCAAGCATGCCCGTACGCCATGGTTAAGGCATTTTGACACCTCCCGGCCTCTCTACCATAGCGTTTGCCATCGCCGAGAGCCCGAACGGCCCTTAACCTTGGCTCCACGGCTCTAGAACCGCCATATTTGCACACACGACCATGCCGCCGCACGGCCGGCCCAACGCATCCTATGGCTCGGCACCGAGTCAAGCATGCCCGTACGCCATGGTTAAGGCATTTTGACACCTCTAGCCTCTCCACACAAAGCGTTTGTTGCCGCCCGAGAACCCGAATGGCCCTTAACCATGGCTCCACAGCTCTAGAACCGCCATATTTGCACACACGAATATGCTACCGCACGCCCGGTTCGTGCGTGTCCTACAGCCTCTTGACACTAGGTCAAGCATGACCGTATGCCATGGTTAAGGCGTTTTGATGCCTCCGGCCTCACCACCACAATGTTTGTCATCACCCGAGAGCCCGAACGGCCCTTAACTACAGCTCCACGACCTAACATCCATAATTGCACACACGACGTGCTGCCGCACGGCCGGATCCCGTGCATCCTATGGCTCTCGGCACCGGGTCAAGCACGCCCGTACGCCATGGTTAAGCCATTTTGATGCCTCTCACCTCTCCACCATAGAGTTTTCCATCACCCGAGAGCCCGAAGGGCCCTTAACCATGCCTCCACGGCTCCAAAACCGCCATATTTGCACACTCGACCATGCCGCCGCACGGTCGGTTCCAACGCATTTTATGGCTCCCGACTCGAGTCAAGCATGCCCGTACGCCATGGTTAAGGCATTTTGACACCTCCGGCCTCTCTACCATAGCGTTTGCCATCACTCGAGAGCCCGAACGGCACTTAACCTCGGCTCCACGGCTCCAGAACCGCCATATTTGCACACACGACTTTGCCGCCGCACGGCCGGTTCTGCGCATCCTACGGCTCCTCGCACCAAGTCAAGCATGCCCATGCACTATGGTTAAGGCATTTTGACACCGCCGGCCTCTCGACCACGCATTTGTTGCCGCCCAAGAACCCGAATGGCCCTTAACCATGGCTCCACCGCATCTAGAACCGAATGGCTTAACGATGGCTATTTGCACACACGACTATGCTACCGCACAGCCGGTTCCTACGTGTCCTACAAATTTCCTCGACACTAGGTCAAGCACGACCGTATGCCATGGTTAAGGTGTTTTGACACCTTCCGGCCCCACCACCACAATGTTTGTCATCACCCGAGAGCCCGAACGGCCCTTAACTATAGCTCCACGACTCCAAAACATCCATAATTGCACACACGACTGTGCTGGCGCACGGCCGGATCCTTTGCATCCTACGGCTCTCGGCACCGGTTCAAGCACACCCGTACGCCATGGTTAAGCCATTTTGATGCCTCTCACCTCTCCACCATAGAGTTTTCCATCACCCGAGAGCCTGAAGGGCCCTTAACCATGGCTCCACGGCAGTAAAACTGCCACATTTGCACACACGACCATGCTGCCGCATGGTCGGTTCCAACGCGTCCTATGGCTCCCAACACTGAGTCAAGCATGCCCGTACGCCATGGTTAAGGCATTTTGACACCTCTGGCCTCTCTACCATAGCATTTGTCATCGCTCGAGAGCCCGAATGTCCCTTAACCTCGGCTCCACGGCTCCGAACCGCCATATTTGCACACACGACTTTGCCGCCGCACGGCCGGTTCCTATGCATCCTACGGCTCCTCGCACCAAGTCAAGCACGCCCATGCACCATGGTTAAGGCATTTTAACACCTTTGGCCTCTCCACCACAGCGTTTATTACCGCCCGAGAACCCGAATGGCCCTTAACCATGGCTCCACAGCTCTAGAACCGCCATATTTGCACACACGACTATGCTACCGCACGCGCCAGTTCCTCGCATGTCCTATAGCTCTCGACACTAGGTCAAGCACGACCGTATGCCATGGTTAAGGCGTTTTGACACCTCCGGCCCCACCACCACAATGTTTGTCATCACCCGAGAGCCCGAACGGCCCTTAACTATAGCTCCACGACTCCGTAACATCCATAATTGCACACACGACGTGCCGGCGCACGGCCGGATCCCGTGCATCCTACGGCTCTCGGCACCGGTTCAAGCACACCCGTACGCCATGGTTAAGCCATTTTGATGCCTCTCACCTCTCCACCATAGAGTTTTCCATCACCCGAGAGCCCGAAGGGCCCTTAACCATGGCTCCACGGGCCGAAACCGCCATATTTGCACACACGACCATGCCGCCGCATGGTCGATTCCAACGCATCCTATGGCTCCCGGACCGAGTCAAGCATGCCCGTACGCCATGGTTAAGGCATTTTGACACCTTCCGGCCTCTCTACCATAGCATTTGCCATCGCCGAGAGCCCGAACGGCCCTTAACCTTGGCTCCATGGCTCCGTAACTACCATATTTGCACACACAACTTGCCGCGCACGGCCGGTTCCTATGCGTCCTATGGCTCCCGGCACCGAGTCAAGCACGCCCATGCACCATGGTTAAGGCGTTTTAACACCTTTGGCCTCTCCACCATAGCGTTTATTATCGCCCGAGAACCCGAATGGCCCTTAACCATGGCTCCACGCTCTAGAATGCCATATTTGCACACACGACTATGCTACCGAGTCCGCATGTCCTATAGCTCGACACTAGGTCAAGCACGCCGTATGCCATGGTTAAGGCATTTTGACACCGCCGGGCCTCTCGACCACGCATTTGTTGCCGCCAAGAACCCGAATGGCCCTTAACCATGGCTCCACCGCTCTAGAACCGCCATATTTGCACACACGAATATGCTACCACACGGCCGGTTCCTACGTGTCCTACAGCTCTCTCGACACTTGGGTCAAGCATGACCGTATGCCATGGTTAAGGCATTTTGACACCTCTGGCCCCACCACCACAATGTTTGTCATCACCCGAGAGCCCGAACGGCCCTTAACCATGCCTCCACGACTCCAAAACATCCATAATTGCACACACGACTGTGCTGCCGCACGGTCGGATCCTGTGCATCCTATGGCTCTCGGCACCGGGTCAAGCACGCCTGTACGCCATGGTTAAGCCATTTTGATGCCTCTCACCTCTCCACCATAGAGTTTTCCATCACCTGAGAGCCTGAAGGGCCCTTAACCATGCCTCCACGGCTCCAAAACTGCCATATTTGCACACACGACCATGCTGCCGCACGGTCGGTTCCAACGCATCCTATGGCTCTCGGCACTGAGTCAAGCATGCCCGTACGCCATGGTTAAGGCATTTTGACACCTCTGGCCTCTCTACCATAGCGTTTGCCATCGCTCGAGAGCCTGAACGGCCCTTAACCTTGGCTCCACGGCTCCAGAACTGCCATATTTGCACACACGACATGCCGCGCACGGTCGGTTCCAACGCATCCTATGGCTCCC
This sequence comes from Themeda triandra, assembly GCA_018135685.1. Taxonomy (NCBI): domain Eukaryota; kingdom Viridiplantae; phylum Streptophyta; class Magnoliopsida; order Poales; family Poaceae; genus Themeda; species Themeda triandra. The sequence continues at coordinate 33,173 of JAENPR010002830.1, forward strand.
GGCACCAAGTCAAGCATGCCCATGCACTATGGTTAAGGCATTTTGACACCTCTAGCCTCTCCACCACAGCATTTGTTGCCGCCTAAGAACCCGAATGGCCCTTAACCATGGCTCCACCGCTCTAGAACCGCCATATTTGCACACACGACTATGCTACCGCCTTGCCCGGTTCCTACGTGTCCTACAGCTCTTGACACTAGGTCAAGCATGACCGTATGCCATGGTTAAGGCGTTTTGACACCTCCGGCCCACCACCACAATGTTTGTCATCACCCGAGAGCCCGAACGGCCCTTAACTATAGCTCCACGACTCCGAACATCCATAATTGCACACACGACCGTGCTGCGCACGGCCGGATCCCGTGCATCCTATGGCTCTCGGCACCGGGTCAAGCACACCCGTACGCCATGGTTAAGCCATTTTGATGCCTCTCACCTCTCCACCATAGAGTTTTCCATCACCCGAGAGCCCGAAGGGCCCTTAACCATGGCTCCACGGCAAAACCGCCACATTTGCACACACGACCATGCCGCCGCATGGTCGGTTCCAACGCATCCTATGGCTCCCGCACCGAGTCAAGCAAGCCCGTACGCCATGGTTAAGGCATTTTGACACCCTCCGGCCTCTCTACCATAGCATTTGCCATCGCTCGAGAGCCCGAACGGCCCTTAACCTCGGCTCCACGGCTCCGTAACCGCCATATTTGCACACACGACTTTGCCGCCGCACGGCCGGTTCCTATGCGTCCTACGGCTCCTCGCACCAAGTCAAGCACGCCCATGCACCATGGTTAAGGTGTTTTAACACCTTTGGCCTCTCCACCACAAAGATTTATTACCGCCCGAGAACCCGAATGCCCTTAACCATGGCTCCACCGCTCTAGAACCGCCATATTTGCACACACGACTATGCTACCGCACGCCCGGTTCCGCATGTCCTATAGCTCTCGACACTAGGTCAAGCACGACCGTATGCCATGGTTAAGGCGTTTTGACCTCCGGCCTCACCACCACAATATTTGTCATCACCCGAGAGCCCGAACGGCCCTTAACTATAGCTCCACGACCTAACATCCATAATTGCACACACGACCGTGCCGCCGCACAGCCGGATCCCCGTGCATCCTATGGCTCTCGGCACCGGTCAAGCACGCCCGTACGCCATGGTTAAGCCATTTTGATGCCTCTCACCTCTCCACCATAGAGTTTTCATCACCCGAGAGCCCGAAGGGCCCTTAACCACGCTCCACGGCCGCAAAACCGCCATATTTGCACACACGACCATGCTGCCGCACGGCCGGTTCCAACGCATCCTATGGCTCTCGGCACCGAGTCAAGCATGCCCGTACGCCATGGTTAAGGCATTTTGACACCTCGGCCTCTCTACCATAGCGTTTGCCATCGCTCAAGAGCCCGAACGGCCCTTAACCTTGGCTCCACGGCCTAGAACCGCCATATTTGCACACACGACCATGCTGCCGCACGGCCGGGCCTAACGCATCCTATGGCTCCCGGCACCGAGTCAAGCATGCCCGTACGCCATGGTTAAGGCATTTTGACACCTCTAGCCTCTCCACCACAGCGTTTGTTGCCGCCCGAGAACCCGAATGGCCCTTAACCATGGCTCCACAGCTCTAGAACCGCCATATTTGCACACACGAATATGCTACCGCACGCCTACCTCGTGCGTGTCCTACAGCTTCCGACACTAGGTCAAGCATGACCGTATGCCATGGTTAAGGCATTTTGATGCCTCCGGCCTCACCACCACAATGTTTGTCATCACCCGAGAGCCCGAACAGCCCTTAACTATAGCTCCACGACTCCCGTAACATCCATAATTGCACACACGATCGTGCCGCGCACACCGGTCGGATCCCGTGCATCCTATGGCTCTCGGCACCGGGTCAAGCACGCCCGTACGCCATGGTTAAGCCATTTTGATGCCTCTCACCTCTCCACCATAGAGTTTTCCATCACCCGAGAGCCCGAAGGGCCCTTAACCATGCCTCCACGGCTCCAAAACTGCCATATTTGCACACACTGACCATGCCGCCGCACGGTCGGTTCCAACGCATTTTATGGCTCCCGACCGAGTCAAGCATGCCCGTACGCCATGGTTAAGGCATTTTGACACCTCTCGGCCTCTCTACCATAGCGTTTGCCATCACTCGAGAGCCCGAACGGCACTTAACCTCGGCTCCACGGCTCCGTAACCGCCATATTTGCACACACGACTTTGCCGCCGCACGGCCGGTTCCCGCGCATCCTATGGCTCCCGCACCGAGTCAAGCATGCCCGTACGCCATGGTTAAGGCATTTTGACACCTCTAGCCTCTCCACCACAGCGTTTGTTGCCGCCGAGAACCCGAATGGCCCTTAACCATGGCTCCACGCCTCTAGAACCGCCATATTTGCACACACGAATATGCTACCGCACAGCCCGGTTCGTGCGTGTCCTACAGCTCTTGACACTAGGTCAAGCATGACCGTATGCCATGGTTAAGGCGTTTTGATGCCTCTGGCCTCACCACCACAATGTTTGTCATCACCCGAGAGCCCGAACGGCCCTTAACTATAGCTCCACGACTCCAGAACATCCATAATTGCACACACGACCGTGCTGCCGCACGGTCGGATCCAGTGCATCCTATGGCTCTCGGCACCGGGTCAAGCACGCCCGTACGCCATGGTTAAGCCATTTTGATGCCTCTCACCTCTCCACCATAGAGTTTGCCATCACTCGAGAGCCTGAAGGGCCCTTAACCATGCCTCCACGGCTCCAAAACCGCCATATTTGCACATCACCCGACCATGCTGCCGCACGGCCGGTTCCAACGCATTTTATGGCTCCCGGCTCGAGTCAAGCATGCCGTACGCCATGGTTAAGGCATTTTGACACCTTCCGGCCTCTCTACCATAGCGTTTGCCATCACTCGAGAGCCCGAACGGCACTTAACCTCGGCTCCACGGCTCCGAACCGCCATATTTGCACACACGACTTTGCCGCCGCACGGCCGGTTCCTGCGCATCCTATGGCTCCTCGCACCAAGTCAAGCACGCCCATGCACTATGGTTAAGGCGTTTTGACACCTCTAGCCTCTCCACCACAGCATTTGTTGCCGCCCGAGAACCCGAATGGCCCTTAACCATGGCTCCACCGCTCTAGAACTGCCATATTTGCACACACGACTATGCTACCGCACAGCCGGTTCCTACGTGTCCTACAGCTCTCGACACTAGGTCAAGCATGACCGTATGCCATGGTTAAGGCATTTTGACACCTCTGGCCCCACCACCACAATGTTTGTCATCACCCGAGAGCCCGAACGGCCCTTAACTATAGCTCCACGACTCCAGAACATCCATAATTGCACACACGACTGTGCTGGCGCACGGCCGGATCCTGTGCATCCTATGGCTCTCGGCACCGGGTCAAGCACGCCCGTACGCCATGGTTAAGCCATTTTGATGCCTCTCACCTCTCCACCATAGAGTTTTCCATCACCCGAGAGCCTAAAGGGCCCTTAACCATGGCTCCACGGCCCAAAACCGCCACATTTGCACACACGACCATGCCGCCGCATGGTCGGTTCCAACGCGTTTTATGGCTCCCGGCACCGAGTCAAGCATGCCCGTACGCCATGGTTAAGGCATTTTGACACCTCCGGCCTCTCTACCATAGCATTTGTCATCGTCGAGAGCCCGAACGGCCCTTAACCTCGGCTCCATCCACGGCTCCGTAACCGCCATATTTGCACACACGACTTGCCGCCGCACGGCCGGTTCCTATGCATCCTACGGCTCCTCGCACCAAGTCAAGCATGCCCATGCACCATGGTTAAGGCATTTTAACACCTTTGGCCTCTCCACCACAGCGTTTGTTGCCGCCGAGAACCCGAATGGCCCTTAACCATGGCTCCACGCTCTAGAACCGCCATATTTGCACACACGACTATGCTACCGCACGCTCCCTCCGCATGTCCTATAGCTCTCGACACTAGGTCAAGCATGACCGTATGCCATGGTTAAGGCATTTTGACACCTCCGGCCTCACCACCACAATGTTTGTCATCACCCGAGAGCCCGAACGGCCCTTAACTATAGCTCCACGACTCCGTAACATCCATAATTGCACACACGACCGTGCCGCCGCACGGCCGGATCCCGTGCATCCTACGGCTCTTGGCACCGGTCAAGCACGCCCCGTTACGCCATGGTTAAGCCATTTTGATGCCTCTCACCTCTCCACCATAGAGTTTTTCATCACCCGAGAGCCCGAAGGGCCCTTAACCATGCCTCCACGGCTCCAAACCGCCATATTTGCACACACGACCATGCCGCCGCACGGTCGGTTCCAACGCATCCTATGGCTCTCGCACCGAGTCAAGCATGCCCGTACGCCATGGTTAAGGCATTTTGACACCTCCGGCCTCTCTACCATAGCGTTTGCCATCGCTCGAGAGCCCGAACGGCCCTTAACCTTGGCTCCACGGCTCCGTAACCGCCATATTTGCACACACGATTTTGCCGCCGCACGGCCGGGGTTCCTAACGCATCCTACGGCTCCTCGCACCAAGTCAAGCATGCCCATGCACCATGGTTAAGGCATTTTGACACCTTTGGCCTCTCCACCACAGCATTTTGTTGCCGCCCGAGAACCCGAATGGCCCTTAACCATGGCTCCACCGCCTAGAACTCGCCATATTTGCACACGACTATGCTACCGCACAGCCCTCGCTCGTGCGTGTCCTATAGCTCTCGACACTAGGTCAAGCATGACCGTATGCCATGGTTAAGGCATTTTGATGCCTCTAGCCTCACCACCACAATGTTTGTCATCACCCGAGAGCCCGAATGGCCCTTAACTATAGCTCCACGACTCCAGAACATCCATAATTGCACACACGACTGTGCTGCCGCATGGCCGGATCCTGTGCATCCTATGGCTCTCGGCACCGGGTCAAGCATGCCCGTACGCCATGGTTAAGCCATTTTGATGCCTCTCACCTCTCCACCATAGCGTTTGCCATCGCTCGAGAGCCTGAAGGGCCTTTAACCATGCCTCCACGGCTCCAAAACTGCCATATTTGCACACACGACCATGCTGCCGCACGGTCAGTTCCAACGCATCCTATGGCTCCCGGATCCGAGTCAAGCATGCCCGTACGCCATGGTTAAGGCATTTTGACACCTCGGCCTCTCTACCATAGCGTTTGCCATCACTCGAGAGCCCGAACGGCCCTTAACCTTGGCTCCATGGCTCCGTAACCGCCATATTTGCACACACGACTTTGCCGCCGACGGCCGGTTCCCGCACATCCTACGGCTCCTCGCACCAAGTCAAGCACGCCCATGCACTATGGTTAAGGCATTTTGACACCTCGGCCTCTCCACCACAGCATTTGTTGCCGCCCGAGAACCCGAATGGCCCTAACCATGGCTCCACCACTCTAGAACCGCCATATTTGCACACACGAATATGCTACCGCATTGCCCGGTTCCTACGTGTCCTATAGCTCGACACTAGGTCAAGCACGACCGTATGCCATGGTTAAGGCATTTTGATGCCTCCGGCCCCACCACCACAATATTTGTCATCACCCGAGAGCCCGAACGGCCCATAACTATAGATCCACGACCTGTAATATCCATATTGCACACACGACCGTGCCGCCGCACGGCCGGATCCCCGTGCATCCTACGGCTCTCGGCACCGGTTCAAGCACACCCGTACGCCATGGTTAAGCCATTTTGATGCCTCTCACCTCTCCACCATAGAGTTTTCCATCACCCGAGAGCCCGAAGGGCCCTTAACCATGGCTCCACGGCGCAAACCGCACATTTGCACACACGACCATGCCGCCGCATGGTCGGTTCCAACCTATGGCTCCCCGCACCGAGTCAAGCAAGCCCGTACGCCATGGTTAAGGCATTTTGACACCTCTAGCCTCCCTACCATAGCATTTGTCATCGCCGAGAGCCTCGAACGGTCCTTAACCTCGGCTCCACGGCTCCAGTAATCGCCATATTTGCACACACGATTGTGCTGCCGCACGGCCGGATCCTTTGCATCCTACGGCTCCTCGCACCAAGTCAAGCACGCCCATGCACCATGGTTAAGGCGTTTTAACACCTTTGGCCTTCCACCACAGCATTTATTACCGCCCCGAGAACCCTGAATGGCCCTTAACCATGGCTCCACAGCTCTAGAACCGCCATATTTGCACACACGACTATGCTACCGCACAGCATGCTTCCTCGCATGTCCTATAGCTCTCGACACTAGGGTCAAGCATGACCGTATGCCATGGTTAAGGCATTTTGACGCCCCGGCCTCACCAAAACAATATTTGTCATCACCCGAGAGCCCGAACGGGCCCTTAACTATAGCTCCAAGACCTTTAACATCCATAATTGCACA
>JAENPR010002656.1:0-48358 GCA_018135685.1 Themeda triandra
TTTTCTTAACACCCAAGTCATCCCGTTTGCCCCAAAACTCATGTTTAGCTCGTTTCTAGTCCGTTCCTGGAGTTTTGGTTCCATTACGACAAATCGTGCGAAAACCGTTCGTGAAGACAGTTCAAGCCACTTTTTGTACGAAAAGAGTTGCATTTGAGCTCTTCTTAACACCCAAGTCATCCCGTTTGACCCAAAACTCATGTTTAGCTCGTTTCTAGTGCGTTCCTGGAGTTTTGGTTCCTTTACGACAAACCGTGCTAAAACCGTTCGTGAAGACTGTTCTAGCCACTTTTGGTACGAAAAGAGTTGTATTTGAGTTTTTCTTAACACCCAAGTCATCCTGTTTGCCCCAAAACTCATGTTTAGCTCGTTTCTAGTCCGTTCCTCGAGTTTTGGTTCCATTATGACAAACCGTGCGAAAACCATTCGTGAAGACAGTTCAAGCCACTTTTGGTACGAAAAGAGTTGCATTTGAGTTTTTCTTAACACCCAAGTCATCATGTTCGACCCAAAACTCATGTTTAGCTCGTTTCTAGTCCGTTCCCAGAGTTTTGGTTCCGTTACGACAAACCGTGCTAAAACTGTTCGTGAAGACTGTTCTAGCCACTTTTGGTACGATAAGAGTTGCATTTGAATTCTTCTCAACACCTAAGACATCCCATTTGCCCCAAAACAATGTTTCTAGCACGTTCGTGGAGTTTTGGTTCCGGGACGACAAACTGTGCGAAAACCATTCGTGAAGACTGTTCTAGCCACATTTGGTACGAAAAGAGTTGCATTTGAGTTTTTCTTAACACCCAAGTCATCCCGTTTGACCCAAAACTCATGTTTAGCTCGTTTGTAGTCCGTTCCCGGAGTTTTGGTTCCGTTACGACAAACCGTGCTAAAACCGTTCGTGAAGACAGTTCAAGCCACTTTGGGTACGAAAAGAGTTGCATTTGAATTTTTCTCAACACCCAAGTCATCCCGCGCGTTCCAGGAGTTTTGGTTCTGATATGACAAAGTGTGCGAAAATTATTCGTGAAGACCGTTCTAGCCACCTTTGGTACGAAAAGAGTTGTATTTGAATTTTTCTTAACACCCAAGTCATCCCGTTTGCCCCAAAACTCATGTTTAGCTCGTTTGTAGTCCGTTCCTGGAGTTTTGGTTCTGATACGACAAACTATGCAAAAACCGTTCGTGAAGACTGTTCTTGCCACTTTTGGTACGAAAAGAGTTGCATTTGAGTTTTTCTTAACACCCAAGTCATCCCGTTTGACCCAAAACTCATGTTTAGCTCGTTTCTAGTCCGTTCCTGGAGTTTTTGTTCCTTTACGACAAACCGTACTAAAACTGTTCGTGAAGACTGTTCTAGCCACTTTTGGTACGAAAAGAGTTGCATTTGAGTTTTTCTTAACACCCAAGTCATCCCGTTTGACCCAAAACTCATGTTTAGCTCGTTTCTAGTCCGTTCCTGGAGTTTTGGTTCCTTTATGACAAACCGTGCTAAAACTGTTCGTGAAGACTGTTCTAGCCACTTTTGGTACGAAAAGAGTTGCATTTGAGTTTTTCTTAACACCCAAGTCATCCCGTTTGCCCCAAAACTCATGTTTAGCTCGTTTCTAGTCCGTTCATGGAGTTTTGGTTCCGTTACGACAAACCGTGCAAAAACCGTTCGTGAAGACAGTTCTAGCCACTTTTGGTACGAAAAGAGTTGCATTTGAGTTTTTCTTAACACCCAAGTCATCCCGTTTGACCCAAAACTCATGTTTAGCTCGTTTCTAGTCCGTTCCCGGAGTTTTGGTTCCATTACGACAAACCGTGCTAAAACCATTCGTGAAGACAGTTCAAGCCACTTTTGGTACGAAAAGAGTTGCATTTGAGTTTTTCTTAACACCCAAGTCATCCCGTTTGCCCCAAAACTCATGTTTAGCTCGTTTCTAGTCCGTTCCTGGAGTTTTGGTTCCGGTATGACAAAGTGTGCGAAAATTATTCGTGAAGACCGTTCTAGCCACTTTTGGTACGAAAAGAGTTGCATTTGAATTTTCTTAACACCCAAGTCATCCCATTTGCCCCAAAACTCATGTTTAGCTCGTTTCTAGTCCGTTCTGGAGTTTTGGTTCCTTTACGACAAACCGTGCAAAAACCGTTCGTGAAGACTGTTCTAGCCACTTTTGGTACGAAAAGAGTTGCATTTGAGTTTTTCTTAACACCCAAGTCATCCCGTTTGACCCAAAACTCATGTTTAGCTCGTTTCTAGTCCGTTCCTGGAGTTTTGGTTCCTTTATGACAAACCGTGCTAAAACCGTTCGTGAAGACTGTTCTAGCCACTTTTGGTACGAAAAGAGTTGCATTTGAGTTTTTCTTAACACCCAAGTCATCCCGTTTGACCCAAAACTCATGTTTAGCTCGTTTCTAGTCCGTTCCTGGAGTTTTGGTTCCATTACGACAAACCGTGCGAAAACCGTTCGTGAAGACTGTTCTAGCCACTTTTGGTACGAAAAGAGTTGCATTTGAGTTTTTCTTAACACCCAAGTCATCCCGTTTGACCCAAAACTCATGTTTAGCTCGTTTCTAGTCCGTTCTGGAGTTTTGGTTCCTTTACGACAAACCGTGCTAAAACCGTTCGTGAAGACTGTTCTAGCCACTTTTGGTACGAAAAGAGTTGCATTTGAGTTTTTCTTAACACCCAAGTCATCCCGTTTGCCCCAAAACTCATGTTTAGCTCGTTTCTAGTCCGTTCCTGGAGTTTTGGTTCCATTATGACAAACCGTGCGAAAACCGTTCGTGAAGACTGTTCTAGCCACTTTTGGTACGAAAAGAGTTGCATTTGAGTTTTTCTTAACACCCAAGTCATCCCGTTTGACCCAAAACTCATGTTTAGCTCGTTTCTAGTCCGTTCCTGGAGTTTTGGTTCCTTTACGACAAACCGTGCTAAAACCGTTCGTGAAGACTGTTCTAGCCACTTTTGGTACGAAAAGAGTTGCATTTGAGTTTTTCTTAACACCCAAGTCATCCCATTTGCCCCAAAACTCATGTTTAGCTCGTTTCTAGTCCGTTCCTGGAGTTTTGGTTCCATTACGACAAACCGTGCGAAAACCGTTCGTGAAGACTGTTCAAGCCACTTTTGGTACGAAAAGAGTTGCATTTGAGTTTTTCTTAACACCCAAGTCATCCCGTTTGACCCAAAACTCATGTTTAGCTCGTTTCTAGTCCGTTCCCGGAGTTTTGGTTCTGTTACGACAAACCGTGCTAAAACCGTTCGTGAAGACTGTTCTAGCCACTTTTGGTACGAAAAGAGTTGCATTTGAGTTTTTCTTAACACCCAAGTCATCCCGTTTGCCCCAAAACTCATGTTTAGCTCGTTTCTAGTCCGTTCCTGGAGTTTTGGTTCCTTTATATGACAAAGTGTGCTAAAACCGTTCGTGAAGACTGTTCTAGCCACTTTTGGTACGAAAAGAGTTGCATTTGAGTTTTTCTTAACACCCAAGTCATCCCGTTTGCCCCAAAACTCATGTTTAGCTCGTTTCTAGTCCGTTCCTGGAGTTTTGGTTCCATTACGACAAACCGTGCAAAAACCGTTCGTGAAGACTGTTCTAGCCACTTTTGGTACGAAAAGAGTTGCATTTGAGTTTTTCTTAACACCCAAGTCATCCCGTTTGACCCAAAACTCATGTTTAGCTCATTTCTAGTCCGTTCCTGGAGTTTTGGTTCCTTTACGACAAACCGTGCGAAAACCGTTCGTGAAGACTGTTCTAGCCACTTTTGGTACGAAAAGAGTTGCATTTGAGTTTTTCTTAACACCCAAGTCATCCGTTTGCCCCAAAACTCATGTTTAGCTCGTTTCTAGTCCGTTCCTGGAGTTTTGGTTCCATTACGACAAACCGTGCTAAAACCGTTCGTGAAGACTGTTCTAGCCACTTTTGGTACGAAAAGAGTTGCATTTGAGTTTTTCTTAACACCCAAGTCATCCCGTTTGACCCAAAACTCATGTTTAGCTCGTTTCTAGTCCGTTCCTGGAGTTTTGGTTCCTTTACGACAAACCGTGCTAAAACCGTTCGTGAAGACTGTTCTAGCCACTTTTGGTACGAAAAGAGTTGCATTTGAGTTTTTCTTAACACCCAAGTCATCCCGTTTGCCCCAAAACTCATGTTTAGCTCGTTTCTAGTCCGTTCCTCGAGTTTTGGTTCCATTATGACAAACCGTGCGAAAACCGTTCGTGAAGACAGTTCAAGCCACTTTTGGTACGAAAAGAGTTGCATTTGAGTTTTTCTTAACACCCAAGTCATCATGTTTGACCCAAAACTCATGTTTAGCTCGTTTCTAGTCCGTTCCCGGAGTTTTGGTTCCTTTACGACAAACCGTGCTAAAACCGTTCGTGAAGACTGTTCTAGCCACTTTTGGTACGAAAAGAGTTGCATTTGAGTTTTTCTTAACACCCAAGTCATCCCATTTGCCCCAAAACTCATGTTTAGCTGTTTCTAGTCCGTTCGTGGAGTTTTGGTTCCCGGACGACAAACCGTGCGAAAACCATTCGTGAAGACTGTTCTAGCCACTTTTGGTACGAAAAGAGTTGCATTTGAGTTTTTCTTAACACCCAAGTCATCCCGTTTGACCCAAAACTCATGTTTAGCTCGTTTCTAGTCCGTTCCGGAGTTTTGGTTCCCGTTACGACAAACCGTGCTAAAACCGTTCGTGAAGACAGTTCTAGCCACTTTTGGTACGAAAAGAGTTGCATTTGAGTTTTTCTTAACACCCAAGTCATCCCGTTTGCCCCAAAACTCATGTTTAGCTCGTTTCTAGTCCGTTCCCGGAGTTTTGGTTCCGGTACGACAAACCGTGCGAAAACCGTTCGTGAAGACTGTTCTAGCCACTTTTGGTACGAAAAGAGTTGCATTTGAGTTTTTCTTAACACCCAAGTCATCCCGTTTGCCCCAAAACTCATGTTTAGCTCGTTTCTAGTCCGTTCCTGGAGTTTTGGTTCCATTACGACAAACCGTGCTAAAACCGTTCGTGAAGACTGTTCTAGCCACTTTTGGTACGAAAAGAGTTGCATTTGAGTTTTTCTTAACACCCAAGTCATCCCGTTTGACCCAAAACTCATGTTTAGCTCGTTTCTAGTCCGTTCTGGAGTTTTGGTTCCTTTACGACAAACCGTGCTAAAACCGTTCGTGAAGACTGTTCTAGCCACTTTTGGTACGAAAAGAGTTGCATTTGAGTTTTTCTTAACACCCAAGTCATCCCGTTTGACCCAAAACTCATGTTTAGCTCGTTTCTAGTCCGTTCCTGGAGTTTTGGTTCCTTTACGACAAACCGTGCTAAAACCGTTCGTGAAGACTGTTCTAGCCACTTTTGGTACGAAAAGAGTTGCATTTGAGTTTTTCTTAACACCCAAGTCATCCCGTTTGCCCCAAAACTCATGTTTAGCTCGTTTCTAGTCCGTTCCTGGAGTTTTGGTTCCGTTATGACAAACCGTGCTAAAACCGTTCGTGAAGACTGTTCTAGCCACTTTTGGTACGAAAAGAGTTGCATTTGAGTTTTTCTTAACACCCAAGTCATCCCGTTTGCCCCAAAACTCATGTTTAGCTCGTTTCTAGTCCGTTCCCGGAGTTTTGGTTCCATTATGACAAACCGTGCGAAAACCGTTCGTGAAGACTGTTCTAGCCACTTTTGGTACGAAAAGAGTTGCATTTGAGTTTTTCTTAACACCCAAGTCATCGTTTGACCCAAAACTCATGTTTAGCTCGTTTCTAGTCCGTTCCTGGAGTTTTGGTTCCTTTACGACAAACCGTGCTAAAACCGTTCGTGAAGACTGTTCTAGCCACTTTTGGTACGAAAAGAGTTGCATTTGAGTTTTTCTTAACACCCAAGTCATCCCATTTGCCCCAAAACTCATGTTTAGCTCGTTTCTAGTCCGTTCCTCGGAGTTTTGGTTCCATTACGACAAACCGTGCGAAAACCATTCGTGAAGACTGTTCTAGCCACTTTTGGTACGAAAAGAGTTGCATTTGAGTTTTTCTTAACACCCAAGTCATCCCGTTTGACCCAAAACTCATGTTTAGCTCGTTTCTAGTCCGTTCCTGGAGTTTTGGTTCCTTTACGACAAACCGTGCTAAAACCGTTCGTGAAGACTGTTCTAGCCACTTTTGGTACGAAAAGAGTTGCATTTGAGTTTTTCTTAACACCCAAGTCATCCCGTTTGACCCAAAACTCATGTTTAGCTCGTTTCTAGTCCGTTCCTGGAGTTTTGGTTCCTTTATGACAAACCGTGCTAAAACCGTTCGTGAAGACTGTTCTAGCCACTTTTGGTACGAAAAGAGTTGCATTTGAGTTTTTCTTAACACCCAAGTCATCCCGTTTGCCCCAAAACTCATGTTTAGCTCGTTTCTAGTCCGTTCCTCGGAGTTTTGGTTCCATTACGACAAACCGTGCTAAAACCGTTCGTGAAGACTGTTCAAGCCACTTTTGGTACGAAAAGAGTTGCATTTGAGTTTTTCTTAACACCCAAGTCATCCCGTTTGACCCAAAACTCATGTTTAGCTCGTTTCTAGTCCGTTCCCGGAGTTTTGGTTCCTTTACGACAAACCGTGCTAAAACCGTTCGTGAAGACTGTTCTAGCCACTTTTGGTACGAAAAGAGTTGCATTTGAGTTTTTCTTAACACCCAAGTCATCCCGTTTGCCCCAAAACTCATGTTTAGCTCGTTTCTAGTCCGTTCCTGGAGTTTTGGTTCCATTATGACAAACCGTGCGAAAACCGTTCGTGAAGACTGTTCTAGCCACTTTTGGTACGAAAAGAGTTGCATTTGAGTTTTTCTTAACACCCAAGTCATCCCGTTTGACCCAAAACTCATGTTTAGCTCGTTTCTAGTCCGTTCCTCGGAGTTTTGGTTCCTTTACGACAAACCGTGCTAAAACCGTTCGTGAAGACTGTTCTAGCCACTTTTGGTACGAAAAGAGTTGCATTTGAGTTTTTCTTAACACCCAAGTCATCCCGTTTGCCCCAAAACTCATGTTTAGCTCGTTTCTAGTCCGTTCCTCGAGTTTTGGTTCCATTACGACAAACCGTGCGAAAACCGTTCGTGAAGACTGTTCTAGCCACTTTTGGTACGAAAAGAGTTGCATTTGAGTTTTTCTTAACACCCAAGTCATCCCGTTTGACCCAAAACTCATGTTTAGCTCGTTTCTAGTCCGTTCTGGAGTTTTGGTTCCTTTACGACAAACCGTGCTAAAACCGTTCGTGAAGACTGTTCTAGCCACTTTTGGTACGAAAAGAGTTGCATTTGAGTTTTTCTTAACACCCAAGTCATCCCGTTTGCCCCAAAACTCATGTTTAGCTCGTTTCTAGTCCGTTCCTGGAGTTTTGGTTCCATTATGACAAACCGTGCGAAAACCGTTCGTGAAGACTGTTCTAGCCACTTTTGGTACGAAAAGAGTTGCATTTGAGTTTTTCTTAACACCCAAGTCATCCCGTTTGACCCAAAACTCATGTTTAGCTCGTTTCTAGTCCGTTCCTGGAGTTTTGGTTCCTTTATGACAAACCGTGCTAAAACGTTCGTGAAGACTGTTCTAGCCACTTTTGGTACGAAAAGAGTTGCATTTGAGTTTTTCTTAACACCCAAGTCATCCCGTTTGCCCCAAAACTCATGTTTAGCTCGTTTCTAGTCCGTTCCTCGAGTTTTGGTTCCATTACGACAAACCGTGCGAAAACCGTTCGTGAAGACAGTTCAAGCCACTTTTGGTACGAAAAGAGTTGCATTTGAGTTTTTCTTAACACCCAAGTCATCCCGTTCGACCCAAAACTCATGTTTAGCTCGTTTCTAGTCCGTTCCCGGAGTTTTGGTTCCGTTACGACAAACCGTGCTAAAACCGTTCGTGAAGACTGTTCTAGCCACTTTTGGTACGAAAAGAGTTGCATTTGAGTTTTTCTTAACACCCAAGTCATCCCGTTTGCCCCAAAACTCATGTTTAGCTCGTTTCTAGTCCGTTCCTGGAGTTTTGGTTCCATTACGACAAACCGTGCGAAAACCGTTCGTGAAGACTGTTCTAGCCACTTTTGGTACGAAAAGAGTTGCATTTGAGTTTTTCTTAACACCCAAGTCATCCCGTTTGACCCAAAACTCATGTTTAGCTCGTTTCTAGTGCGTTCCTGGAGTTTTGGTTCCTTTACGACAAACCGTGCTAAAACCGTTCGTGAAGACTGTTCTAGCCACTTTTGGTACGAAAAGAGTTGTATTTGAGTTTTTCTTAACACCCAAGTCATCCCGTTTGCCCCAAAACTCATGTTTAGCTCGTTTCTAGTCCGTTCCTCGAGTTTTGGTTCCATTATGACAAACCGTGCGAAAACCGTTCGTGAAGACAGTTCAAGCCACTTTTGGTACGAAAAGAGTTGCATTTGAGTTTTTCTTAACACCCAAGTCATCATGTTTGACCCAAAACTCATGTTTAGCTCGTTTCTAGTCCGTTCCCAGAGTTTTGGTTCCGTTACGACAAACCGTGCTAAAACCGTTCGTGAAGACTGTTCTAGCCACTTTTGGTACGAAAAGAGTTGCATTTGAATTTTCTTAACACCTAAGTCATCCCATTTGCCCCAAAAACAATGTTTCTAGTCACGTTCGTGGAGTTTTGGTTCCGGACGACAAACCGTGCGAAAACCATTCGTGAAGACTGTTCTAGCCACATTTGGTACGAAAAGAGTTGCATTTGAGTTTTTCTTAACACCCAAGTCATCCCGTTTGACCCAAAACTCATGTTTAGCTCGTTTCTAGTCCGTTCCGGAGTTTTGGTTCCGTTACGACAAACCGTGCTAAAACCGTTCGTGAAGACAGTTCAAGCCACTTTGGGTACGAAAAGAGTTGCATTTGAATTTTTCTCAACACCCAAGTCATCAAAACCGCGCATTCCAGGAGTTTTGGTTCTCATATGACAAAGTGTGCGAAAATTATTCGTGAAGACCGTTCTAGCCACCTTTGGTACGAAAAGAGTTGTATTTGAATTTTTCTTAACACCCAAGTCATCCCGTTTGCCCCAAAACTCATGTTTAGCTCGTTTGTAGTCCGTTCCTGGAGTTTTGGTTCTGATACGACAAACTATGCAAAAACCGTTCGTGAAGACTGTTCTTGCCACTTTTGGTACGAAAAGAGTTGCATTTGAGTTTTTCTTAACACCCAAGTCATCCCGTTTGACCCAAAACTCATGTTTAGCTCGTTTCTAGTCCGTTCCTGGAGTTTTGGTTCCTTTACGACAAACCGTGCTAAAACCGTTCGTGAAGACTGTTCTAGCCACTTTTGGTACGAAAAGAGTTGCATTTGAGTTTTTCTTAACACCCAAGTCATCCCGTTTGCCCCAAAACTCATGTTTAGCTCGTTTCTAGTCCGTTCCTCGAGTTTTGGTTCCATTACGACAAACCGTGCGAAAACCGTTCGTGAAGACAGTTCAAGCCACTTTTGGTACGAAAAGAGTTGCATTTGAGTTTTTCTTAACACCCAAGTCATCCCGTTTTGACCCAAAACTCATGTTTAGCTCGTTTCTAGTCCGTTCCCGGAGTTTTGGTTCCTTTACGACAAACCGTGCTAAAACCGTTCGTGAAGACTGTTCTAGCCACTTTTGGTACGAAAAGAGTTGCATTTGAGTTTTTCTTAACACCCAAGTCATCCCGTTTGCCCCAAAACTCATGTTTAGCTCGTTTCTAGTCCGTTCCTGGAGTTTTGGTTCCATTATGACAAACCGTGCTAAAACCGTTCGTGAAGACTGTTCTAGCCACTTTTGGTACGAAAAGAGTTGCATTTGAGTTTTTCTTAACACCCAAGTCATCCCGTTTGACCCAAAACTCATGTTTAGCTCGTTTCTAGTCCGTTCCTCGGAGTTTTGGTTCCATTATACGACAAACCGTGCGAAAACCATTCGTGAAGACTAGTTCTAGCCACTTTTGGTACGAAAAGAGTTGCATTTGAGTTTTTCTTAACACCCAAGTCATCCCGTTTGCCCCAAAACTCATGTTTAGCTCGTTTCTAGTCCGTTCCTGGAGTTTTGGTTCCTTTACGACAAACCGTGCTAAAACCGTTCGTGAAGACTGTTCTAGCCACTTTTGGTACGAAAAGAGTTGCATTTGAGTTTTTCTTAACACCCAAGTCATCCCGTTTGACCCAAAACTCATGTTTAGCTCGTTTCTAGTCCGTTCCTGGAGTTTTGGTTCCTTTACGACAAACCGTGCTAAAACCGTTCGTGAAGACTGTTCTAGCCACTTTTGGTACGAAAAGAGTTGCATTTGAGTTTTTCTTAACACCCAAGTCATCCCGTTTGCCCCAAAACTCATGTTTAGCTCGTTTCTAGTCCGTTCCTGGAGTTTTGGTTCCATTACGACAAACCGTGCGAAAACCGTTCGTGAAGACTGTTCTAGCCACTTTTGGTACGAAAAGAGTTGCATTTGAGTTTTT
The DNA here is from genome assembly GCA_018135685.1 of Themeda triandra. NCBI lineage: Eukaryota > Viridiplantae > Streptophyta > Magnoliopsida > Poales > Poaceae > Themeda > Themeda triandra. The sequence goes on from JAENPR010002656.1 coordinate 10,414, forward strand.
CTTAACACCCAAGTCATCCCGTTTGACCCAAAACTCATGTTTAGCTCGTTTCTAGTCCGTTCCTGGAGTTTTGGTTCCTTTACGACAAACCGTGCTAAAACCGTTCGTGAAGACTGTTCTAGCCACTTTTGGTACGAAAAGAGTTGCATTTGAGTTTTTCTTAACACCCAAGTCATCCCGTTTGCCCCAAAACTCATGTTTAGCTCGTTTCTAGTCCGTTCCTCGAGTTTTGGTTCCATTACGACAAACCGTGCGAAAACCGTTCGTGAAGACAGTTCTAGCCACTTTTGGTACGAAAAGAGTTGCATTTGAGTTTTTCTTAACACCCAAGTCATCCCGTTTGACCCAAAACTCATGTTTAGCTCGTTTCTAGTCCGTTCCGGAGTTTTGGTTCCTTTACGACAAACCGTGCTAAAACCGTTCGTGAAGACTGTTCTAGCCACTTTTGGTACGAAAAGAGTTGCATTTGAGTTTTTCTTAACACCCAAGTCATCCCGTTTGCCCCAAAACTCATGTTTAGCTCGTTTCTAGTCCGTTCCTGGAGTTTTGGTTCCTTTACGACAAACCGTGCTAAAACCGTTCGTGAAGACTGTTCTAGCCACTTTTGGTACGAAAAGAGTTGCATTTGAGTTTTTCTTAACACCCAAGTCATCCCGTTTGCCCCAAAACTCATGTTTAGCTCGTTTCTAGTCCGTTCTCTGGAGTTTTGGTTCCTTTACGACAAACCGTGCTAAAACCGTTCGTGAAGACTGTTCTAGCCACTTTTGGTACGAAAAGAGTTGCATTTGAGTTTTTCTTAACACCCAAGTCATCCCGTTTGCCCCAAAACTCATGTTTAGCTCGTTTCTAGTCCGTTCTGGAGTTTTGGTTCCTTTATGACAAACCGTGCGAAAACCGTTCGTGAAGACTGTTCTAGCCACTTTTGGTACGAAAAGAGTTGCATTTGAGTTTTTCTTAACACCCAAGTCATCCCGTTTGCCCCAAAACTCATGTTTAGCTCGTTTCTAGTCCGTTCCTGGAGTTTTGGTTCCATTACGACAAACCGTGCTAAAACCGTTCGTGAAGACTGTTCTAGCCACTTTTGGTACGAAAAGAGTTGCATTTGAGTTTTTCTTAACACCCAAGTCATCCCGTTTGACCCAAAACTCATGTTTAGCTCGTTTCTAGTCCGTTCCTGGAGTTTTGGTTCCTTTACGACAAACCGTGCTAAAACCGTTCGTGAAGACTGTTCTAGCCACTTTTGGTACGAAAAGAGTTGCATTTGAGTTTTTCTTAACACCCAAGTCATCCCGTTTGCCCCAAAACTCATGTTTAGCTCGTTTCTAGTCCGTTCCTCGAGTTTTGGTTCCATTATGACAAACCGTGCGAAAACCATTCGTGAAGACAGTTCAAGCCACTTTTGGTACGAAAAGAGTTGCATTTGAGTTTTTCTTAACACCCAAGTCATCATGTTTGACCCAAAACTCATGTTTAGCTCGTTTCTAGTCCGTTCCTGGAGTTTTGGTTCCGTTACGACAAACCGTGCTAAAACCGTTCGTGAAGACTGTTCTAGCCACTTTTGGTACGAAAGAGTTGCATTTGAGAATTTTCTTAACACCTAAGTCATCCCATTTGCCCCAAAACTCATGTTTAGCTCGTTTCTAGTCCGTTCGTGGAGTTTTGGTTCTTTACGACAAACCGTGCGAAAACCATTCGTGAAGACTGTTCTAGCCACATTTGGTACGAAAAGAGTTGCATTTGAGTTTTTCTTAACACCCAAGTCATCCCGTTTGACCCAAAACTCATGTTTAGCTCGTTTCTAGTCCGTTCCTGGAGTTTTGGTTCCGTTACGACAAACCGTGCTAAAACCGTTCGTGAAGACAGTTCAAGCCACTTTGGGTACGAAAAGAGTTGCATTTGAATTTTTCTCAACACCCAAGTCATCCCGCGCATTCCAGGAGTTTTGGTTCTCATATGACAAAGTGTGCGAAAATTATTCGTGAAGACCGTTCTAGCCACCTTTGGTACGAAAAGAGTTGTATTTGAATTTTTCTTAACACCCAAGTCATCCCGTTTGCCCCAAAACTCATGTTTAGCTCGTTTCTAGTCCGTTCCTGGAGTTTTGGTTCCGTTACGACAAACCGTGCGAAAACCGTTCGTGAAGACTCTGTTCTAGCCACTTTTGGTACGAAAAGAGTTGCATTTGAGTTTTTCTTAACACCCAAGTCATCCCGTTTGACCCAAAACTCATGTTTAGCTCGTTTCTAGTCCGTTCCTGGAGTTTTGGTTCCTTTACGACAAACCGTGCTAAAACCGTTCGTGAAGACTGTTCTAGCCACTTTTGGTACGAAAAGAGTTGCATTTGAGTTTTTCTTAACACCCAAGTCATCCCGTTTGCCCCAAAACTCATGTTTAGCTCGTTTCTAGTCCGTTCCTGGAGTTTTGGTTCCGGTACGACAAACCGTGCGAAAACCGTTCGTGAAGACTGTTCTTGCCACTTTTGGTACGAAAAGAGTTGCATTTGAGTTTTTCTTAACACCCAAGTCATCCCGTTTGACCCAAAACTCATGTTTAGCTCGTTTCTAGTCCGTTCCTGGAGTTTTGGTTCCTTTACGACAAACCGTGCTAAAACCGTTCGTGAAGACTGTTCTAGCCACTTTTGGTACGAAAAGAGTTGCATTTGAGTTTTTCTTAACACCCAAGTCATCCCGTTTGCCCCAAAACTCATGTTTAGCTCGTTTCTAGTCCGTTCCTGGAGTTTTGGTTCCATTATGACAAACCGTGCGAAAACCGTTCGTGAAGACAGTTCAAGCCACTTTTGGTACGAAAAGAGTTGCATTTGAGTTTTTCTTAACACCCAAGTCATCATGTTTGCCCCAAAACTCATGTTTAGCTCGTTTCTAGTCCGTTCCTGGAGTTTTGGTTCCGTTACGACAAACCGTGCTAAAACCGTTCGTGAAGACTGTTCTAGCCACTTTTGGTACGAAAAGAGTTGCATTTGAGTTTTTCTTAACACCCAAGTCATCCCGTTTGCCCCAAAACTCATGTTTAGCTCGTTTCTAGTCCGTTCCTGGAGTTTTGGTTCCGTTACGACAAACCGTGCGAAAACCATTCGTGAAGACTGTTCTAGCCACTTTTGGTACGAAAAGAGTTGCATTTGAGTTTTTCTTAACACCCAAGTCATCCCGTTTGACCCAAAACTCATGTTTAGCTCGTTTCTAGTCCGTTCCTGGAGTTTTGGTTCCGTTACGACAAACCGTGCTAAAACCGTTCGTGAAGACTGTTCTAGCCACTTTTGGTACGAAAAGAGTTGCATTTGAGTTTTTCTTAACACCCAAGTCATCCCGTTTGCCCCAAAACTCATGTTTAGCTCGTTTCTAGTCCGTTCCTGGAGTTTTGGTTCCATTACGACAAACCGTGCTAAAACCGTTCGTGAAGAATGTTCAAGCCACTTTGGTACGAAAAGAGTTGCATTTGAATTTTTCTTAACACCCAAGTCATCCCGTTTGCCCCAAAACTCATGTTTAGCTCGTTTCTAGTCCGTTCCGGAGTTTTGGTTCTCATATGACAAAGTGTGCGAAAACCGTTCGTGAAGACTGTTCTAGCCACTTTGGTACGAAAAGAGTTGCATTTGAGTTTTTCTTAACACCCAAGTCATCCCGTTTGCCCCAAAACTCATGTTTAGCTCGTTTCTAGTCCGTTCCTGGAGTTTTGGTTCCATTACGACAAACCGTGCGAAAACCGTTCGTGAAGACTGTTCTAGCCACTTTTGGTACGAAAAGAGTTGCATTTGAGTTTTTCTTAACACCCAAGTCATCCCGTTTGCCCCAAAACTCATGTTTAGCTCGTTTCTAGTCCGTTCCTGGAGTTTTGGTTCCTTTACGACAAACCGTGCTAAAACCGTTCGTGAAGACTGTTCTAGCCACTTTTGGTACGAAAAGAGTTGCATTTGAGTTTTTCTTAACACCCAAGTCATCCCGTTTGCCCCAAAACTCATGTTTAGCTCGTTTCTAGTCCGTTCCCGGAGTTTTGGTTCCTTTACGACAAACCGTGCGAAAACCGTTCGTGAAGACTGTTCTAGCCACTTTTGGTACGAAAAGAGTTGCATTTGAGTTTTTCTTAACACCCAAGTCATCCCGTTTGCCCCAAAACTCATGTTTAGCTCGTTTCTAGTCCGTTCCTGGAGTTTTGGTTCCGTTACGACAAACCGTGCGAAAACCGTTCGTGAAGACTGTTCTAGCCACTTTTGGTACGAAAAGAGTTGCATTTGAGTTTTTCTTAACACCCAAGTCATCCCGTTTGCCCCAAAACTCATGTTTAGCTCGTTTCTAGTCCGTTCCTGGAGTTTTGGTTCCTTTATGACAAACCGTGCTAAAACCGTTCGTGAAGACTGTTCTAGCCACTTTTGGTACGAAAAGAGTTGCATTTGAGTTTTTCTTAACACCCAAGTCATCCCGTTTGCCCCAAAACTCATGTTTAGCTCGTTTCTAGTCCGTTCCTGGAGTTTTGGTTCCTTTACGACAAACCGTGCTAAAACCGTTCGTGAAGACTGTTCTAGCCACTTTTGGTACGAAAAGAGTTGCATTTGAGTTTTTCTTAACACCCAAGTCATCCCGTTTGCCCCAAAACTCATGTTTAGCTCGTTTCTAGTCCGTTCCTGGAGTTTTGGTTCCTTTACGACAAACCGTGCTAAAACCGTTCGTGAAGACTGTTCTAGCCACTTTTGGTACGAAAAGAGTTGCATTTGAGTTTTTCTTAACACCCAAGTCATCCCGTTTGCCCCAAAACTCATGTTTAGCTCGTTTCTAGTCCGTTCCTGGAGTTTTGGTTCCTTTACGACAAACCGTGCGAAAACCGTTCGTGAAGACTGTTCTAGCCACTTTTGGTACGAAAAGAGTTGCATTTGAGTTTTTCTTAACACCCAAGTCATCCCGTTTGCCCCAAAACTCATGTTTAGCTCGTTTCTAGTCCGTTCCTGGAGTTTTGGTTCCATTACGACAAACCGTGCTAAAACCGTTCGTGAAGACTGTTCTAGCCACTTTTGGTACGAAAAGAGTTGCATTTGAGTTTTTCTTAACACCCAAGTCATCCCGTTTGCCCCAAAACTCATGTTTAGCTCGTTTCTAGTCCGTTCCCGGAGTTTTGGTTCCATTACGACAAACCGTGCTAAAACCGTTCGTGAAGACTGTTCTAGCCACTTTTGGTACGAAAAGAGTTGCATTTGAGTTTTTCTTAACACCCAAGTCATCCCGTTTGCCCCAAAACTCATGTTTAGCTCGTTTCTAGTCCGTTCCTGGAGTTTTGGTTCCTTTACGACAAACCGTGCTAAAACCGTTCGTGAAGACTGTTCTAGCCACTTTTGGTACGAAAAGAGTTGCATTTGAGTTTTTCTTAACACCCAAGTCATCCCGTTTGCCCCAAAACTCATGTTTAGCTCGTTTCTAGTCCGTTCCTGGAGTTTTGGTTCCATTACGACAAACCGTGCGAAAACCGTTCGTGAAGACTGTTCTAGCCACTTTTGGTACGAAAAGAGTTGCATTTGAGTTTTTCTTAACACCCAAGTCATCCCGTTTGCCCCAAAACTCATGTTTAGCTCGTTTCTAGTCCGTTCCTGGAGTTTTGGTTCCATTACGACAAACCGTGCGAAAACCGTTCGTGAAGACTGTTCTAGCCACTTTTGGTACGAAAAGAGTTGCATTTGAGTTTTTCTTAACACCCAAGTCATCCCGTTTGACCCAAAACTCATGTTTAGCTCGTTTCTAGTCCGTTCCTGGAGTTTTGGTTCCTTTACGACAAACCGTGCTAAAACCGTTCGTGAAGACTGTTCTAGCCACTTTTGGTACGAAAAGAGTTGCATTTGAGTTTTTCTTAACACCCAAGTCATCCCGTTTGCCCCAAAACTCATGTTTAGCTCGTTTCTAGTCCGTTCCTGGAGTTTTGGTTCCTTTACGACAAACCGTGCTAAAACCGTTCGTGAAGACTGTTCTAGCCACTTTTGGTACGAAAAGAGTTGCATTTGAGTTTTTCTTAACACCCAAGTCATCCCGTTTGCCCCAAAACTCATGTTTAGCTCGTTTCTAGTCCGTTCCCGGAGTTTTGGTTCCTTTACGACAAACCGTGCTAAAACCGTTCGTGAAGACTGTTCTAGCCACTTTTGGTACGAAAAGAGTTGCATTTGAGTTTTTCTTAACACCCAAGTCATCCCGTTTGCCCCAAAACTCATGTTTAGCTCGTTTCTAGTCCGTTCCTGGAGTTTTGGTTCCGTTATGACAAACCGTGCGAAAACCGTTCGTGAAGACTGTTCTAGCCACTTTTGGTACGAAAAGAGTTGCATTTGAGTTTTTCTTAACACCCAAGTCATCCCGTTTGCCCCAAAACTCATGTTTAGCTCGTTTCTAGTCCGTTCTCGGAGTTTTGGTTCCGTTACGACAAACCGTGCGAAAACCGTTCGTGAAGACTGTTCTAGCCACTTTTGGTACGAAAAGAGTTGCATTTGAGTTTTTCTTAACACCCAAGTCATCCCGTTTGCCCCAAAACTCATGTTTAGCTCGTTTCTAGTCCGTTCCTGGAGTTTTGGTTCCTTTACGACAAACCGTGCTAAAACCGTTCGTGAAGACTGTTCTAGCCACTTTTGGTACGAAAAGAGTTGCATTTGAGTTTTTCTTAACACCCAAGTCATCCCGTTTGCCCCAAAACTCATGTTTAGCTCGTTTCTAGTCCGTTCTGGAGTTTTGGTTCCATTACGACAAACCGTGCGAAAACCATTCGTGAAGACTGTTCTAGCCACTTTTGGTACGAAAAGAGTTGCATTTGAGTTTTTCTTAACACCCAAGTCATCCCGTTTGACCCAAAACTCATGTTTAGCTCGTTTCTAGTCCGTTCCGGAGTTTTGGTTCCTTTACGACAAACCGTGCTAAAACCGTTCGTGAAGACTGTTCTAGCCACTTTTGGTACGAAAAGAGTTGCATTTGAGTTTTTCTTAACACCCAAGTCATCCCGTTTGCCCCAAAACTCATGTTTAGCTCGTTTCTAGTCCGTTCCTGGAGTTTTGGTTCCATTACGACAAACCGTGCGAAAACCGTTCGTGAAGACTGTTCTAGCCACTTTTGGTACGAAAAGAGTTGCATTTGAGTTTTTCTTAACACCCAAGTCATCCCGTTTGCCCCAAAACTCATGTTTAGCTCGTTTCTAGTCCGTTCCTGGAGTTTTGGTTCCTTTATGACAAACCGTGCTAAAACCGTTCGTGAAGACTGTTCTAGCCACTTTTGGTACGAAAAGAGTTGCATTTGAGTTTTTCTTAACACCCAAGTCATCCCGTTTGACCCAAAACTCATGTTTAGCTCGTTTCTAGTCCGTTCCTGGAGTTTTGGTTCCTTTACGACAAACCGTGTAAAACCGTTCGTGAAGACCGTTCTAGCCACTTTTGGTACGAAAAGAGTTGCATTTGAATTTTTCTTAACACCCAAGTCATCCCGTTTGCCCCAAAACTCATGTTTAGCTCGTTTCTAGTCCGTTCCTGGAGTTTTGGTTCCTTTACGACAAACCGTGCGAAAACCGTTCGTGAAGACTGTTCTAGCCACTTTTGGTACGAAAAGAGTTGCATTTGAGTTTTTCTTAACACCCAAGTCATCCCGTTTGCCCCAAAACTCATGTTTAGCTCGTTTCTAGTCCGTTCCTGGAGTTTTGGTTCCTTTACGACAAACCGTGCGAAAACCGTTCGTGAAGACTGTTCTAGCCACTTTTGGTACGAAAAGAGTTGCATTTGAGTTTTTCTTAACACCCAAGTCATCCCGTTTGACCCAAAACTCATGTTTAGCTCGTTTCTAGTCCGTTCCTGGAGTTTTGGTTCCTTTACGACAAACCGTGCTAAAACCGTTCGTGAAGACTGTTCTAGCCACTTTTGGTACGAAAAGAGTTGCATTTGAGTTTTTCTTAACACCCAAGTCATCCCGTTTGCCCCAAAACTCATGTTTAGCTCGTTTCTAGTCCGTTCCTGGAGTTTTGGTTCCATTACGACAAACCGTGCGAAAACCGTTCGTGAAGACCGTTCTAGCCACTTTTGGTACGAAAAGAGTTGCATTTGAGTTTTTCTTAACACCCAAGTCATCCCGTTTGCCCCAAAACTCATGTTTAGCTCGTTTCTAGTCCGTTCCTGGAGTTTTGGTTCCTTTACGACAAACCGTGCTAAAACCGTTCGTGAAGACTGTTCTAGCCACTTTTGGTACGAAAAGAGTTGCATTTGAATTTTCTTAACACCCAAGTCATCCCGTTTGCCCCAAAACTCATGTTTAGCTCGTTTCTAGTCCGTTCCTCGGAGTTTTGGTTCCTTTATGACAAACCGTGCTAAAACCGTTCGTGAAGACCGTTCTAGCCACTTTTGGTACGAAAAGAGTTGCATTTGAGTTTTTCTTAACACCCAAGTCATCCCGTTTGCCCCAAAACTCATGTTTAGCTCGTTTCTAGTCCGTTCCTGGAGTTTTGGTTCCTTTATGACAAACCGTGCGAAAACCGTTCGTGAAGACTGTTCTAGCCACTTTTGGTACGAAAAGAGTTGCATTTGAGTTTTTCTTAACACCCAAGTCATCCCGTTTGACCCAAAACTCATGTTTAGCTCGTTTCTAGTCCGTTCCTGGAGTTTTGGTTCCTTTACGACAAACCGTGCTAAAACCGTTCGTGAAGACTGTTCTAGCCACTTTTGGTACGAAAAGAGTTGCATTTGAGTTTTTCTTAACACCCAAGTCATCCCGTTTGACCCAAAACTCATGTTTAGCTCGTTTCTAGTCCGTTCCTGGAGTTTTGGTTCCTTTACGACAAACCGTGCGAAAACCGTTCGTGAAGACCGTTCTAGCCACTTTTGGTACGAAAAGAGTTGCATTTGAGTTTTTCTTAACACCCAAGTCATCCCGTTTGCCCCAAAACTCATGTTTAGCTCGTTTCTAGTCCGTTCCGGAGTTTTGGTTCCTTTACGACAAACCGTGCGAAAACCGTTCGTGAAGACCGTTCTAGCCACTTTTGGTACGAAAAGAGTTGCATTTGAGTTTTTCTTAACACCCAAGTCATCCCGTTTGCCCCAAAACTCATGTTTAGCTCGTTTCTAGTCCGTTCCTGGAGTTTTGGTTCCTTTACGACAAACCGTGCTAAAACCGTTCGTGAAGACTGTTCTAGCCACTTTTGGTACGAAAAGAGTTGCATTTGAGTTTTTCTTAACACCCAAGTCATCCCGTTTGCCCCAAAACTCATGTTTAGCTCGTTTCTAGTCCGTTCTGGAGTTTTGGTTCCTTTACGACAAACCGTGCTAAAACCGTTCGTGAAGACTGTTCTAGCCACTTTTGGTACGAAAAGAGTTGCATTTGAGTTTTTCTTAACACCCAAGTCATCCCGTTTGCCCCAAAACTCATGTTTAGCTCGTTTCTAGTCCGTTCCTGGAGTTTTGGTTCCATTACGACAAACCGTGTGAAAACCGTTCGTGAAGACCGTTCTAGCCACTTTTGGTACGAAAAGAGTTGCATTTGAGTTTTTCTTAACACCCAAGTCATCCCGTTTGCCCCAAAACTCATGTTTAGCTCGTTTCTAGTCCGTTCTCGGAGTTTTGGTTCCTTTACGACAAACCGTGCGAAAACCGTTCGTGAAGACTGTTCTAGCCACTTTTGGTACGAAAAGAGTTGCATTTGAGTTTTTCTTAACACCCAAGTCATCCCGTTTGCCCCAAAACTCATGTTTAGCTCGTTTCTAGTCCGTTCCTGGAGTTTTGGTTCCTTTACGACAAACCGTGCTAAAACCGTTCGTGAAGACTGTTCTAGCCACTTTTGGTACGAAAAGAGTTGCATTTGAGTTTTTCTTAACACCCAAGTCATCCCGTTTGCCCCAAAACTCATGTTTAGCTCGTTTCTAGTCCGTTCCTGGAGTTTTGGTTCCGATATGACAAACCGTGCGAAAACCGTTCGTGAAGACTGTTCTAGCCACTTTTGGTACGAAAAGAGTTGCATTTGAGTTTTTCTTAACACCCAAGTCATCCCGTTTGCCCCAAAACTCATGTTTAGCTCGTTTCTAGTCCGTTCCTGGAGTTTTGGTTCCTTTACGACAAACCGTGCGAAAACCGTTCGTGAAGACTGTTCTAGCCACTTTTGGTACGAAAAGAGTTGCATTTGAGTTTTTCTTAACACCCAAGTCATCCCGTTTGCCCCAAAACTCATGTTTAGCTCGTTTCTAGTCCGTTCCTGGAGTTTTGGTTCCATTACGACAAACCGTGCGAAAACCGTTCGTGAAGACCAGTTCTAGCCACTTTTGGTACGAAAAGAGTTGCATTTGAGTTTTTCTTAACACCCAAGTCATCCCGTTTGCCCCAAAACTCATGTTTAGCTCGTTTCTAGTCCGTTCCTGGAGTTTTGGTTCCTTTACGACAAACCGTGCGAAAACCGTTCGTGAAGACTGTTCTAGCCACTTTTGGTACGAAAAGAGTTGCATTTGAGTTTTTCTTAACACCCAAGTCATCCCGTTTGCCCCAAAACTCATGTTTAGCTCGTTTCTAGTCCGTTCCTGGAGTTTTGGTTCCGGTACGACAAACTGTGCGAAAACCGTTCGTGAAGACTATTCTAGCCACTTTTGGTACGAAAAGAGTTGCATTTGAGTTTTTCTTAACACCCAAGTCATCCCGTTTGACCCAAAACTCATGTTTAGCTCGTTTCTAGTCCGTTCCTGGAGTTTTGGTTCCTTTACGACAAACCGTGCTAAAACCGTTCGTGAAGACTGTTCTAGCCACTTTTGGTACGAAAAGAGTTGCATTTGAGTTTTTCTTAACACCCAAGTCATCCCGTTTGCCCCAAAACTCATGTTTAGCTCGTTTCTAGTCCGTTCCTCGAGTTTTGGTTCCATTATGACAAACCGTGCGAAAACCATTCGTGAAGACTGTTCAAGCCACTTTTGGTACGAAAAGAGTTGCATTTGAGTTTTTCTTAACACCCAAGTCATCCCGTTTGACCCAAAACTCATGTTTAGCTCGTTTCTAGTCCGTTCCTGGAGTTTTGGTTCCTTTACGACAAACCGTGCTAAAACCGTTCGTGAAGACTGTTCTAGCCACTTTTGGTACGAAAAGAGTTGCATTTGAATTTTTCTTAACACCCAAGTCATCCCATTTGCCCCAAAACTCATGTTTAGCTGTTTCTAGTCCGTTCGTGGAGTTTTGGTTCCTTTACGACAAACCGTGCGAAAACCATTCGTGAAGACTGTTCTAGCCACATTTGGTACGAAAAGAGTTGCATTTGAGTTTTTCTTAACACCCAAGTCATCCCGTTTGACCCAAAACTCATGTTTAGCTCGTTTCTAGTCCGTTCCGGAGTTTTGGTTCCGTTACGACAAACCGTGCTAAAACCGTTCGTGAAGACAGTTCAAGCCACTTTGGGTACGAAAAGAGTTGCATTTGAAGTTTTTTTCTCAACACCCAAAAGTCATCCCGCGTTCCAGGAGTTTTGGTTCTCATATGACAAAGTGTGCGAAAATTATTCGTGAAGACCGTTCTAGCCACCTTTGGTACGAAAAGAGTTGTATTTGAATTTTTCTTAACACCCAAGTCATCCCGTTTGCCCCAAAACTCATGTTTAGCTCGTTTGTAGTCCGTTCCTGGAGTTTTGGTTCCATTACGACAAACTATGCAAAAACCGTTCGTGAAGACTGTTCTTGCCACTTTTGGTACGAAAAGAGTTGCATTTGAGTTTTTCTTAACACCCAAGTCATCCCGTTTGACCCAAAACTCATGTTTAGCTCGTTTCTAGTCCGTTCCTGGAGTTTTGGTTCCTTTACGACAAACCGTGCTAAAACCGTTCGTGAAGACTGTTCTAGCCACTTTTGGTACGAAAAGAGTTGCATTTGAGTTTTTCTTAACACCCAAGTCATCCCGTTTGCCCCAAAACTCATGTTTAGCTCGTTTCTAGTCCGTTCTCTGGAGTTTTGGTTCCATTACGACAAACCGTGCGAAAACCGTTCGTGAAGACTGTTCTTGCCACTTTTGGTACGAAAAGAGTTGCATTTGAGTTTTTCTTAACACCCAAGTCATCCCGTTTGACCCAAAACTCATGTTTAGCTCGTTTCTAGTCCGTTCTCGGAGTTTTGGTTCCGTTACGACAAACCGTGCTAAAACCGTTCGTGAAGACTGTTCTAGCCACTTTTGGTACGAAAAGAGTTGCATTTGAGTTTTTCTTAACACCCAAGTCATCCCGTTTGCCCCAAAACTCATGTTTAGCTCGTTTCTAGTCCGTTCCTCGGAGTTTTGGTTCCATTACGACAAACCGTGCGAAAACCGTTCGTGAAGACTGTTCTAGCCACTTTTGGTACGAAAAGAGTTGCATTTGAGTTTTTCTTAACACCCAAGTCATCCCGTTTGACCCAAAACTCATGTTTAGCTCGTTTCTAGTCCGTTCCTGGAGTTTTGGTTCCTTTACGACAAACCGTGCTAAAACCGTTCGTGAAGACTGTTCTAGCCACTTTTGGTACGAAAAGAGTTGCATTTGAGTTTTTCTTAACACCCAAGTCATCCCGTTTGCCCCAAAACTCATGTTTAGCTCGTTTCTAGTCCGTTCCTCGAGTTTTGGTTCCAATTATGACAAACCGTGCGAAAACCGTTCGTGAAGACTGTTCTAGCCACTTTTGGTACGAAAAGAGTTGCATTTGAGTTTTTCTTAACACCCAAGTCATCCCGTTTGACCCAAAACTCATGTTTAGCTCGTTTCTAGTCCGTTCCGGAGTTTTGGTTCCGTTACGACAAACCGTGCTAAAACCGTTCGTGAAGACTGTTCTAGCCACTTTTGGTACGAAAAGAGTTGCATTTGAGTTTTTCTTAACACCCAAGTCATCCCATTTGCCCCAAAACTCATGTTTAGCTCGTTTCTAGTCCGTTCTGGAGTTTTGGTTCCGTTACGACAAACCGTGCGAAAACCATTCGTGAAGACTGTTCTAGCCACTTTTGGTACGAAAAGAGTTGCATTTGAGTTTTTCTTAACACCCAAGTCATCCCGTTTGACCCAAAACTCATGTTTAGCTCGTTTCTAGTCCGTTCCCGGAGTTTTGGTTCCGTTACGACAAACCGTGCTAAAACCGTCGTGTGAAGACAGTTCAAGCCACTTTTGGTACGAAAAGAGTTGCATTTGAGTTTTTCTTAACACCCAAGTCATGCCCCAAAACTCATGTTTAGCTCGTTTCCAGGAGTTTTGGTTCCATATGACAAAGTGTGCGAAAATTATTCGTGAAGACCGTTCTAGCCACCTTTGGTACGAAAAGAGTTGTATTTGAATTTTTCTTAACACCCAAGTCATCCCGTTTGCCCCAAAACTCATGTTTAGCTCGTTTGTAGTCCGTTCCTGGAGTTTTGGTTCCGTTACGACAAACCGTGCAAAAACCGTTCGTGAAGACTGTTCTTGCCACTTTTGGTACGAAAAGAGTTGCATTTGAGTTTTTCTTAACACCCAAGTCATCCCGTTTGACCCAAAACTCATGTTTAGCTCGTTTCTAGTCCGTTCCTGGAGTTTTGGTTCCTTTACGACAAACCGTGCTAAAACCGTTCGTGAAGACTGTTCTAGCCACTTTTGGTACGAAAAGAGTTGCATTTGAGTTTTTCTTAACACCCAAGTCATCCCGTTTGCCCCAAAACTCATGTTTAGCTCGTTTCTAGTCCGTTCTGGAGTTTTGGTTCCCTTTACGACAAACCGTGCTAAAACCGTTCGTGAAGACTGTTCTAGCCACTTTTGGTACGAAAAGAGTTGCATTTGAGTTTTTCTTAACACCCAAGTCATCCCGTTTGCCCCAAAACTCATGTTTAGCTCGTTTCTAGTCCGTTCCTGGAGTTTTGGTTCCTTTACGACAAACCGTGCTAAAACCGTTCGTGAAGACTGTTCTAGCCACTTTTGGTACGAAAAGAGTTGCATTTGAGTTTTTCTTAACACCCAAGTCATCCCGTTTGCCCCAAAACTCATGTTTAGCTCGTTTCTAGTCCGTTCCTGGAGTTTTGGTTCCTTTACGACAAACCGTGCTAAAACCGTTCGTGAAGACTGTTCTAGCCACTTTTGGTACGAAAAGAGTTGCATTTGAGTTTTTCTTAACACCCAAGTCATCCCGTTTGCCCCAAAACTCATGTTTAGCTCGTTTCTAGTCCGTTCCGGAGTTTTGGTTCCATTATGACAAACCGTGCGAAAACCGTTCGTGAAGACAGTTCTAGCCACTTTTGGTACGAAAAGAGTTGCATTTGAGTTTTTCTTAACACCCAAGTCATCCCATTTCACCCAAAACTCATGTTTAGCTCGTTTCTAGTCCGTTCCCGGAGTTTTGGTTCCGTTACGACAAACCGTGCTAAAACCGTTCGTGAAGACTGTTCTAGCCACTTTTGGTACGAAAAGAGTTGCATTTGAGTTTTTCTTAACACCCAAGTCATCCCATTTGCCCCAAAACTCATGTTTAGCTCGTTTCTAGTCCGTTCCTGGAGTTTTGGTTCCATTACGACAAACCGTGCGAAAACCATTCGTGAAGACTGTTCTAGCCACTTTTGGTACGAAAAGAGTTGCATTTGAGTTTTTCTTAACACCCAAGTCATCCCGTTTGACCCAAAACTCATGTTTAGCTCGTTTCTAGTCCGTTCCGGAGTTTTGGTTCCTTTACGACAAACCGTGCTAAAACCGTTCGTGAAGACAGTTCTAGCCACTTTGGTACGAAAAGAGTTGCATTTGAGTTTTTCTTAACACCCAAGTCATCCCGTTTGACCCAAAACTCATGTTTAGCTCGTTTCTAGTCCGTTCCTGGAGTTTTGGTTCCATTATGACAAAGTGTGCGAAAATTATTCGTGAAGACCGTTCTAGCCACTTTTGGTACGAAAAGAGTTGCATTTGAGTTTTTCTTAACACCCAAGTCATCCCGTTTGCCCCAAAACTCATGTTTAGCTCGTTTCTAGTCCGTTCCTGGAGTTTTGGTTCCTTTACGACAAACCGTGCTAAAACCGTTCGTGAAGACTGTTCTAGCCACTTTTGGTACGAAAAGAGTTGCATTTGAGTTTTTCTTAACACCCAAGTCATCCCGTTTGACCCAAAACTCATGTTTAGCTCGTTTCTAGTCCGTTCCTGGAGTTTTGGTTCCTTTACGACAAACCGTGCTAAAACCGTTCGTGAAGACTGTTCTAGCCACTTTTGGTACGAAAAGAGTTGCATTTGAGTTTTTCTTAACACCCAAGTCATCCCGTTTGACCCAAAACTCATGTTTAGCTCGTTTCTAGTCCGTTCCTGGAGTTTTGGTTCCTTTATGACAAACCGTGCTAAAACCGTTCGTGAAGACTGTTCTAGCCACTTTTGGTACGAAAAGAGTTGCATTTGAGTTTTTCTTAACACCCAAGTCATCCCGTTTGCCCCAAAACTCATGTTTAGCTCGTTTCTAGTCCGTTCCTGGAGTTTTGGTTCCGTTACGACAAACCGTGCGAAAACCGTTCGTGAAGACTGTTCTAGCCACTTTTGGTACGAAAAGAGTTGCATTTGAGTTTTTCTTAACACCCAAGTCATCCCGTTTGACCCAAAACTCATGTTTAGCTCGTTTCTAGTCCGTTCCTCGGAGTTTTGGTTCCTTTACGACAAACCGTGCTAAAACCGTTCGTGAAGACTGTTCTAGCCACTTTTGGTACGAAAAGAGTTGCATTTGAGTTTTTCTTAACACCCAAGTCATCCCGTTTGCCCCAAAACTCATGTTTAGCTCGTTTCTAGTCCGTTCCTGGAGTTTTGGTTCCTTTATGACAAACCGTGCGAAAACCGTTCGTGAAGACTGTTCTAGCCACTTTTGGTACGAAAAGAGTTGCATTTGAGTTTTTCTTAACACCCAAGTCATCCCGTTTGCCCCAAAACTCATGTTTAGCTCGTTTCTAGTCCGTTCCTGGAGTTTTGGTTCCGTTACGACAAACCGTGCTAAAACCGTTCGTGAAGACTGTTTTAGCCACTTTTGGTACGAAAAGAGTTGCATTTGAGTTTTTCTTAACACCCAAGTCATCCCGTTTGACCCAAAACTCATGTTTAGCTCGTTTCTAGTCCGTTCCTGGAGTTTTGGTTCCGTTACGACAAACCGTGCTAAAACCGTTCGTGAAGACTGTTCTAGCCACTTTTGGTACGAAAAGAGTTGCATTTGAGTTTTTCTTAACACCCAAGTCATCCCGTTTGCCCCAAAACTCATGTTTAGCTCGTTTCTAGTCCGTTCCTGGAGTTTTGGTTCCATTACGACAAACCGTGCGAAAACCGTTCGTGAAGACTGTTCTAGCCACTTTTGGTACGAAAAGAGTTGCATTTGAGTTTTTCTTAACACCCAAGTCATCCCGTTTGACCCAAAACTCATGTTTAGCTCGTTTCTAGTCCGTTCCTGGAGTTTTGGTTCCTTTACGACAAACCGTGCTAAAACCGTTCGTGAAGACTGTTCTAGCCACTTTTGGTACGAAAAGAGTTGCATTTGAGTTTTTCTTAACACCCAAGTCATCCCGTTTGCCCCAAAACTCATGTTTAGCTCGTTTCTAGTCCGTTCCTCGAGTTTTGGTTCCATTATGACAAACCGTGCGAAAACCGTTCGTGAAGACAGTTCAAGCCACTTTTGGTACGAAAAGAGTTGCATTTGAGTTTTTCTTAACACCCAAGTCATCATGTTCGACCCAAAACTCATGTTTAGCTCGTTTCTAGTCCGTTCCCGGAGTTTTGGTTCCGTTACGACAAACCGTGCTAAAACCGTTCGTGAAGACTGTTCTAGCCACTTTTGGTACGAAAGAGTTGCATTTGAATTTTCTTAACACCTAAGTCATCCCATTTGCCCCAAAACTCATGTTTATGTTTCTAGTCCGTTCGTGGAGTTTTGGTTCCTTTATGACAAACCGTGCTAAAACCATTCGTGAAGACTGTTCTAGCCACATTTGGTACGAAAAGAGTTGCATTTGAGTTTTTCTTAACACCCAAGTCATCCCGTTTGACCCAAAACTCATGTTTAGCTCGTTTCTAGTCCGTTCCCGGAGTTTTGGTTCCGTTACGACAAACCGTGCTAAAATCGTTCGTGAAGACAGTTCAAGGCACTTTTGGTACGAAAAGAGTTGCATTTGAATTTTTCTCAACACCCAAGTCGATGCCCATTCCAGGAGTTTTGGTTCTCATATGACAATGTGTGCGAAAATTATTCCTGAAGACCGTTCTAGCCACCTTTGGTACGAAAAGAGTTGTATTTGAATTTTTCTTAACACCCAAGTCATCCCGTTTGCCCCAAAACTCATGTTTAGCTCGTTTGTAGTCCGTTCCTGGAGTTTTGGTTCCGGTACGACAAACCGTGCGAAAACCGTTCGTGAAGACTGTTCTTGCCACTTTTGGTACGAAAAGAGTTGCATTTGAGTTTTTCTTAACACCCAAGTCATCCCGTTTGACCCAAAACTCATGTTTAGCTCGTTTCTAGTCCGTTCCTGGAGTTTTGGTTCCTTTACGACAAACCGTGCTAAAACCGTTCGTGAAGACTGTTCTAGCCACTTTTGGTACGAAAAGAGTTGCATTTGAGTTTTTCTTAACACCCAAGTCATCCCGTTTGCCCCAAAACTCATGTTTAGCTCGTTTCTAGTCCGTTCCTGGAGTTTTGGTTCCATTACGACAAACCGTGCGAAAACCGTTCGTGAAGACTGTTCTAGCCACTTTTGGTACGAAAAGAGTTGCATTTGAGTTTTTCTTAACACCCAAGTCATCCCGTTTGACCCAAAACTCATGTTTAGCTCGTTTCTAGTCCGTTCCTGGAGTTTTGGTTCCTTTACGACAAACCGTGCTAAAACCGTTCGTGAAGACTGTTCTAGCCACTTTTGGTACGAAAAGAGTTGCATTTGAGTTTTTCTTAACACCCAAGTCATCCCGTTTGCCCCAAAACTCATGTTTAGCTCGTTTCTAGTCCGTTCCTCGAGTTTTGGTTCCATTATGACAAACCGTGCTAAAACCGTTCGTGAAGACTGTTCTAGCCACTTTTGGTACGAAAAGAGTTGCATTTGAGTTTTTCTTAACACCCAAGTCATCCCGTTTGCCCCAAAACTCATGTTTAGCTCGTTTCTAGTCCGTTCCTGGAGTTTTGGTTCCGTTACGACAAACCGGCTAAAACCGTTCGTGAAGACTGTTCTAGCCACTTTTGGTACGAAAAGAGTTGCATTTGAAGTTTTTCTTAACACCCAAGTCATCCCGTTTGCCCCAAAACTCATGTTTAGCTCGTTTCTAGTCCGTTCCTGGAGTTTTGGTTCCTTTACGACAAACCGTGCGAAAACCGTTCGTGAAGACTGTTCTAGCCACTTTTGGTACGAAAAGAGTTGCATTTGAGTTTTTCTTAACACCCAAGTCATCCCGTTTGCCCCAAAACTCATGTTTAGCTCGTTTCTAGTCCGTTCCTGGAGTTTTGGTTCCTTTACGACAAACCGTGCTAAAACCGTTCGTGAAGACTGTTCTAGCCACTTTTGGTACGAAAAGAGTTGCATTTGAGTTTTTCTTAACACCCAAGTCATCCCGTTTGCCCCAAAACTCATGTTTAGCTCGTTTCTAGTCCGTTCCTGGAGTTTTGGTTCCTTTATGACAAACCGTGCTAAAACCGTTCGTGAAGACTGTTCTAGCCACTTTTGGTACGAAAAGAGTTGCATTTGAGTTTTTCTTAACACCCAAGTCATCCCGTTTGCCCCAAAACTCATGTTTAGCTCGTTTCTAGTCCGTTCCTGGAGTTTTGGTTCCATTACGACAAACCGTGCGAAAACCGTTCGTGAAGACTGTTCTAGCCACTTTTGGTACGAAAAGAGTTGCATTTGAGTTTTTCTTAACACCCAAGTCATCCCGTTTGACCCAAAACTCATGTTTAGCTCGTTTCTAGTCCGTTCCTGGAGTTTTGGTTCCTTTACGACAAACCGTGCTAAAACCGTTCGTGAAGACTGTTCTAGCCACTTTTGGTACGAAAAGAGTTGCATTTGAGTTTTTCTTAACACCCAAGTCATCCCGTTTGCCCCAAAACTCATGTTTAGCTCGTTTCTAGTCCGTTCCTCGAGTTTTGGTTCCATTATGACAAACCGTGCGAAAACCGTTCGTGAAGACAGTTCAAGCCACTTTTGGTACGAAAAGAGTTGCATTTGAGTTTTTCTTAACACCCAAGTCATCCCGTTTGACCCAAAACTCATGTTTAGCTCGTTTCTAGTCCGTTCCTGGAGTTTTGGTTCCTTTACGACAAACCGTGCTAAAACCGTTCGTGAAGACTGTTCTAGCCACTTTTGGTACGAAAAGAGTTGCATTTGAGTTTTTCTTAACACCCAAGTCATCCCATTTGCCCCAAAACTCATGTTTAGCTCGTTTCTAGTCCGTTCCTGGAGTTTTGGTTCCGTTACGACAAACCGTGCGAAAACCGTTCGTGAAGACTGTTCTAGCCACTTTTGGTACGAAAAGAGTTGCATTTGAGTTTTTCTTAACACCCAAGTCATCCCGTTTGACCCAAAACTCATGTTTAGCTCGTTTCTAGTCCGTTCCTGGAGTTTTGGTTCCGTTACGACAAACCGTGCTAAAACCGTTCGTGAAGACAGTTCAAGCCACTTTTGGTACGAAAAGAGTTGCATTTGAATTTTTCTTAACACCCAAGTCATCCGTTTGACCCAAAACTCATGTTTAGCTCGTTTCTAGTCCGTTCCAGGAGTTTTGGTTCTCATATGACAAAGTGTGCGAAAATTATTCGTGAAGACCGTTCTAGCCACCTTTGGTACGAAAAGAGTTGCATTTGAATTTTTCTTAACACCCAAGTCATCCCGTTTGCCCCAAAACTCATGTTTAGCTCGTTTGTAGTCCGTTCCTGGAGTTTTGGTTCCATTACGACAAACCGTGCTAAAACCGTTCGTGAAGACTGTTCTTGCCACTTTTGGTACGAAAAGAGTTGCATTTGAGTTTTTCTTAACACCCAAGTCATCCCGTTTGACCCAAAACTCATGTTTAGCTCGTTTCTAGTCCGTTCCTGGAGTTTTGGTTCCTTTACGACAAACCGTGCTAAAACCGTTCGTGAAGACTGTTCTAGCCACTTTTGGTACGAAAAGAGTTGCATTTGAGTTTTTCTTAACACCCAAGTCATCCCGTTTGCCCCAAAACTCATGTTTAGCTCGTTTCTAGTCCGTTCCTGGAGTTTTGGTTCCATTACGACAAACCGTGCGAAAACCGTTCGTGAAGACTAGTTCTAGCCACTTTTGGTACGAAAAGAGTTGCATTTGAGTTTTTCTTAACACCCAAGTCATCCCGTTTGCCCCAAAACTCATGTTTAGCTCGTTTCTAGTCCGTTCCTGGAGTTTTGGTTCCTTTACGACAAACCGTGCTAAAACCGTTCGTGAAGACTGTTCTAGCCACTTTTGGTACGAAAAGAGTTGCATTTGAGTTTTTCTTAACACCCAAGTCATCCCGTTTGCCCCAAAACTCATGTTTAGCTCGTTTCTAGTCCGTTCCTCGAGTTTTGGTTCCATTACGACAAACCGTGCGAAAACCATTCGTGAAGACAGTTCAAGCCACTTTTGGTACGAAAAGAGTTGCATTTGAGTTTTTCTTAACACCCAAGTCATCCCGTTTGCCCCAAAACTCATGTTTAGCTCGTTTCTAGTCCGTTCCCGGAGTTTTGGTTCCGTTACGACAAACCGTGCTAAAACCGTTCGTGAAGACTGTTCTAGCCACTTTTGGTACGAAAAGAGTTGCATTTGAGTTTTTCTTAACACCCAAGTCATCCCGTTTGCCCCAAAACTCATGTTTAGCTCGTTTCTAGTCCGTTCCTGGAGTTTTGGTTCCTTTACGACAAACCGTGCTAAAACCGTTCGTGAAGACTGTTCTAGCCACTTTTGGTACGAAAAGAGTTGCATTTGAGTTTTTCTTAACACCCAAGTCATCCCGTTTGCCCCAAAACTCATGTTTAGCTCGTTTCTAGTCCGTTCCTGGAGTTTTGGTTCCTTTACGACAAACCGTGCTAAAACCGTTCGTGAAGACTGTTCTAGCCACTTTTGGTACGAAAAGAGTTGCATTTGAGTTTTTCTTAACACCCAAGTCATCCCGTTTGACCCAAAACTCATGTTTAGCTCGTTTCTAGTCCGTTCCCGGAGTTTTGGTTCCATTACGACAAACCGTGCTAAAACCGTTCGTGAAGACTGTTCTAGCCACTTTTGGTACGAAAAGAGTTGCATTTGAGTTTTTCTTAACACCCAAGTCATCCCGTTTGCCCCAAAACTCATGTTTAGCTCGTTTCTAGTCCGTTCCTGGAGTTTTGGTTCCGGTACGACAAACCGTGCGAAAACCGTTCGTGAAGACTGTTCTAGCCACTTTTGGTACGAAAAGAGTTGCATTTGAGTTTTTCTTAACACCCAAGTCATCCCATTTGCCCCAAAACTCATGTTTAGCTCGTTTCTAGTCCGTTCCTGGAGTTTTGGTTCCATTACGACAAACCGTGCGAAAACCGTTCGTGAAGACTGTTCTAGCCACTTTTGGTACGAAAAGAGTTGCATTTGAGTTTTTCTTAACACCCAAGTCATCCCGTTTGACCCAAAACTCATGTTTAGCTCGTTTCTAGTCCGTTCCTGGAGTTTTGGTTCCTTTACGACAAACCGTGCTAAAACCGTTCGTGAAGACTGTTCTAGCCACTTTTGGTACGAAAAGAGTTGCATTTGAGTTTTTCTTAACACCCAAGTCATCCCGTTTGACCCAAAACTCATGTTTAGCTCGTTTCTAGTCCGTTCCTGGAGTTTTGGTTCCTTTACGACAAACCGTGCTAAAACCGTTCGTGAAGACTGTTCTAGCCACTTTTGGTACGAAAAGAGTTGCATTTGAGTTTTTCTTAACACCCAAGTCATCCCGTTTGCCCCAAAACTCATGTTTAGCTCGTTTCTAGTCCGTTCCTGGAGTTTTGGTTCCTTTACGACAAACCGTGCTAAAACCGTTCGTGAAGACTGTTCTAGCCACTTTTGGTACGAAAAGAGTTGCATTTGAGTTTTTCTTAACACCCAAGTCATCCCGTTTGACCCAAAACTCATGTTTAGCTCGTTTCTAGTCCGTTCCCGGAGTTTTGGTTCCATTTACGACAAACCGTGCTAAAACCGTTCGTGAAGACTGTTCTAGCCACTTTGGTACGAAAAGAGTTGCATTTGAGTTTTTCTTAACACCCAAGTCATCCCGTTTGCCCCAAAACTCATGTTTAGCTCGTTTCTAGTCCGTTCCTGGAGTTTTGGTTCCATTACGACAAACCGTGCGAAAACCGTTCGTGAAGACTGTTCTAGCCACTTTTGGTACGAAAAGAGTTGCATTTGAGTTTTTCTTAACACCCAAGTCATCCCGTTTGACCCAAAACTCATGTTTAGCTCGTTTCTAGTCCGTTCCTGGAGTTTTGGTTCCCTTTACGACAAACCGTGCTAAAACCGTTCGTGAAGACTGTTCTAGCCACTTTTGGTACGAAAAGAGTTGCATTTGAGTTTTTCTTAACACCCAAGTCATCCCATTTGCCCCAAAACTCATGTTTAGCTCGTTTCTAGTCCGTTCCTGGAGTTTTGGTTCCATTACGACAAACCGTGCGAAAACCGTTCGTGAAGACTGTTCTAGCCACTTTTGGTACGAAAAGAGTTGCATTTGAGTTTTTCTTAACACCCAAGTCATCCCGTTTGACCCAAAACTCATGTTTAGCTCGTTTCTAGTCCGTTCCTGGAGTTTTGGTTCCTTTACGACAAACCGTGCTAAAACCGTTCGTGAAGACTGTTCTAGCCACTTTTGGTACGAAAAGAGTTGCATTTGAGTTTTTCTTAACACCCAAGTCATCCCGTTTGCCCCAAAACTCATGTTTAGCTCGTTTCTAGTCCGTTCCGGAGTTTTGGTTCCATTACGACAAACCGTGCTAAAACCGTTCGTGAAGACTGTTCTAGCCACTTTTGGTACGAAAAGAGTTGCATTTGAGTTTTTCTTAACACCCAAGTCATCCCGTTTGCCCCAAAACTCATGTTTAGCTCGTTTCTAGTCCGTTCCTGGAGTTTTGGTTCCTTTACGACAAACCGTGCTAAAACCGTTCGTGAAGACTGTTCTAGCCACTTTTGGTACGAAAAGAGTTGCATTTGAGTTTTTCTTAACACCCAAGTCATCCCGTTTGCCCCAAAACTCATGTTTAGCTCGTTTCTAGTCCGTTCCTGGAGTTTTGGTTCCATTACGACAAACCGTGCGAAAACCGTTCGTGAAGACTGTTCTAGCCACTTTTGGTACGAAAAGAGTTGCATTTGAGTTTTTCTTAACACCCAAGTCATCCCGTTTGACCCAAAACTCATGTTTAGCTCGTTTCTAGTCCGTTCCTGGAGTTTTGGTTCCTTTACGACAAACCGTGCTAAAACCGTTCGTGAAGACTGTTCTAGCCACTTTTGGTACGAAAAGAGTTGCATTTGAGTTTTTCTTAACACCCAAGTCATCCCGTTTGCCCCAAAACTCATGTTTAGCTCGTTTCTAGTCCGTTCCTGGAGTTTTGGTTCCATTACGACAAACCGTGCGAAAACCGTTCGTGAAGACAGTTCTAGCCACTTTTGGTACGAAAAGAGTTGCATTTGAGTTTTTCTTAACACCCAAGTCATCCCGTTTGACCCAAAACTCATGTTTAGCTCGTTTCTAGTCCGTTCCGGAGTTTTGGTTCCTTTACGACAAACCGTGCTAAAACCGTTCGTGAAGACTGTTCTAGCCACTTTTGGTACGAAAAGAGTTGCATTTGAGTTTTTCTTAACACCCAAGTCATCCCGTTTGCCCCAAAACTCATGTTTAGCTCGTTTCTAGTCCGTTCCTGGAGTTTTGGTTCCATTACGACAAACCGTGCGAAAACCGTTCGTGAAGAGTTCTAGCCACTTTTGGTACGAAAAGAGTTGCATTTGAGTTTTTCTTAACACCCAAGTCATCCCGTTTGCCCCAAAACTCATGTTTAGCTCGTTTCTAGTCCGTTCCGGAGTTTTGGTTCCGTTACGACAAACCGTGCTAAAACCGTTCGTGAAGACTGTTCTAGCCACTTTTGGTACGAAAAGAGTTGCATTTGAGTTTTTCTTAACACCCAAGTCATCCCGTTTGCCCCAAAACTCATGTTTAGCTCGTTTCTAGTCCGTTCCTGGAGTTTTGGTTCCTTTATGACAAACCGTGCTAAAACCGTTCGTGAAGACTGTTCTAGCCACTTTTGGTACGAAAAGAGTTGCATTTGAGTTTTTCTTAACACCCAAGTCATCCCGTTTGCCCCAAAACTCATGTTTAGCTCGTTTCTAGTCCGTTCCTGGAGTTTTGGTTCCTTTACGACAAACCGTGCTAAAACCGTTCGTGAAGACTGTTCTAGCCACTTTTGGTACGAAAAGAGTTGCATTTGAGTTTTTCTTAACACCCAAGTCATCCCGTTTGACCCAAAACTCATGTTTAGCTCGTTTCTAGTCCGTTCCTGGAGTTTTGGTTCCGTTACGACAAACCGTGCTAAAACCGTTCGTGAAGACAGTTCAAGCCACTTTTGGTACGAAAAGAGTTGCATTTGAATTTTTCTTAACACCCAAGTCATCCCGTTTGCCCCAAAACTCATGTTTAGCTCGTTTCTAGTCCGTTCCAGGAGTTTTGGTTCTCATATGACAAAGTGTGCGAAAATTATTCGTGAAGACCGTTCTAGCCACTTTTGGTACGAAAAGAGTTGCATTTGAATTTTTCTTAACACCCAAGTCATCCCATTTGCCCCAAAACTCATGTTTAGCTCGTTTCTAGTCCGTTCCTGGAGTTTTGGTTCCATTACGACAAACCGTGCGAAAACCGTTCGTGAAGACTGTTCTAGCCACTTTTGGTACGAAAAGAGTTGCATTTGAGTTTTTCTTAACACCCAAGTCATCCCGTTTGACCCAAAACTCATGTTTAGCTCGTTTCTAGTCCGTTCCCGGAGTTTTGGTTCCTTTACGACAAACCGTGCTAAAACCGTTCGTGAAGACTGTTCTAGCCACTTTTGGTACGAAAAGAGTTGCATTTGAGTTTTTCTTAACACCCAAGTCATCCCGTTTGCCCCAAAACTCATGTTTAGCTCGTTTCTAGTCCGTTCCTGGAGTTTTGGTTCCTGTACGACAAACCGTGCGAAAACCGTTCGTGAAGACTATTCTAGCCACTTTTGGTACGAAAAGAGTTGCATTTGAGTTTTTCTTAACACCCAAGTCATCCCGTTTGCCCCAAAACTCATGTTTAGCTCGTTTCTAGTCCGTTCCTGGAGTTTTGGTTCCTTTACGACAAACCGTGCTAAAACCGTTCGTGAAGACTGTTCTAGCCACTTTTGGTACGAAAAGAGTTGCATTTGAGTTTTTCTTAACACCCAAGTCATCCCGTTTGCCCCAAAACTCATGTTTAGCTCGTTTCTAGTCCGTTCCTGGAGTTTTGGTTCCGTTACGACAAACCGTGCTAAAACCGTTCGTGAAGACTGTTCTAGCCACTTTTGGTACGAAAAGAGTTGCATTTGAGTTTTTCTTAACACCCAAGTCATCCCGTTTGCCCCAAAACTCATGTTTAGCTCGTTTCTAGTCCGTTCCCGGAGTTTTGGTTCCATTACGACAAACCGTGCGAAAACCGTTCGTGAAGACTGTTCTAGCCACTTTTGGTACGAAAAGAGTTGCATTTGAGTTTTTCTTAACACCCAAGTCATCCCATTTGCCCCAAAACTCATGTTTAGCTCGTTTCTAGTCCATCCTGGAGTTTTGGTTCCATTACAACAAACCGTGCGAAAACCGTTCGTGAAGACTGTTCTAGCCACTTTTGGTACGAAAAGAGTTGCATTTGAGTTTTTCTTAACACCCAAGTCATCCCGTTTGCCCCAAAACTCATGTTTAGCTCGTTTCTAGTCCGTTCCTGGAGTTTTGGTTCCATTACGACAAACCGTGCGAAAACCGTTCGTGAAGACAGTTCAAGCCACTTTTGGTACGAAAAGAGTTGCATTTGAGTTTTTCTTAACACCCAAGTCATCCCGTTTGCCCCAAAACTCATGTTTAGCTCGTTTCTAGTCCGTTCCTGGAGTTTTGGTTCCATATGACAAACTGTGCGAAAACCGTTCGTGAAGACTGTTCTAGCCACTTTTGGTACGAAAAGAGTTGCATTTGAGTTTTTCTTAACACCCAAGTCATCCCATTTGCCCCAAAACTCATGTTTAGCTCGTTTCTAGTCCGTTCCTGGAGTTTTGGTTCCATTACGACAAACCGTGCGAAAACCGTTCGTGAAGACTGTTCTAGCCACTTTTGGTACGAAAAGAGTTGCATTTGAGTTTTTCTTAACACCCAAGTCATCCCGTTTGACCCAAAACTCATGTTTAGCTCGTTTCTAGTCCGTTCCTGGAGTTTTGGTTCCTTTACGACAAACCGTGCGAAAACCGTTCGTGAAGACTGTTCTAGCCACTTTTGGTACGAAAAGAGTTGCATTTGAGTTTTTCTTAACACCCAAGTCATCCCGTTTGCCCCAAAACTCATGTTTAGCTCGTTTCTAGTCCGTTCCTGGAGTTTTGGTTCCTTTACGACAAACCGTGCTAAAACCGTTCGTGAAGACTGTTCTAGCCACTTTTGGTACGAAAAGAGTTGCATTTGAGTTTTTCTTAACACCCAAGTCATCCCGTTTGCCCCAAAACTCATGTTTAGCTCGTTTCTAGTCCGTTCCTGGAGTTTTGGTTCCATTACGACAAACCGTGCGAAAACCGTTCGTGAAGACAGTTCTAGCCACTTTTGGTACGAAAAGAGTTGCATTTGAGTTTTTCTTAACACCCAAGTCATCCCGTTTGACCCAAAACTCATGTTTAGCTCGTTTCTAGTCCGTTCTGGAGTTTTGGTTCCTTTACGACAAACCGTGCTAAAACCGTTCGTGAAGACTGTTCTAGCCACTTTTGGTACGAAAAGAGTTGCATTTGAGTTTTTCTTAACACCCAAGTCATCCCGTTTGCCCCAAAACTCATGTTTAGCTCGTTTCTAGTCCGTTCCTGGAGTTTTGGTTCCTTTACGACAAACCGTGCTAAAACCGTTCGTGAAGACTGTTCTAGCCACTTTTGGTACGAAAAGAGTTGCATTTGAGTTTTTCTTAACACCCAAGTCATCCCGTTTGCCCCAAAACTCATGTTTAGCTCGTTTCTAGTCCGTTCCGGAGTTTTGGTTCCATTACGACAAACCGTGCGAAAACCGTTCGTGAAGACTGTTCTAGCCACTTTTGGTACGAAAAGAGTTGCATTTGAGTTTTTCTTAACACCCAAGTCATCCCGTTTGCCCCAAAACTCATGTTTAGCTCGTTTCTAGTCCGTTCCGGAGTTTTGGTTCCTTTACGACAAACCGTGCTAAAACCGTTCGTGAAGACTGTTCTAGCCACTTTTGGTACGAAAAGAGTTGCATTTGAGTTTTTCTTAACACCCAAGTCATCCCGTTTGCCCCAAAACTCATGTTTAGCTCGTTTCTAGTCCGTTCCGGAGTTTTGGTTCCTTTACGACAAACCGTGCTAAAACCGTTCGTGAAGACTGTTCTAGCCACTTTTGGTACGAAAAGAGTTGCATTTGAGTTTTTCTTAACACCCAAGTCATCCCGTTTGCCCCAAAACTCATGTTTAGCTCGTTTCTAGTCCGTTCCTGGAGTTTTGGTTCCTTTACGACAAACCGTGCTAAAACCGTTCGTGAAGACTGTTCTAGCCACTTTTGGTACGAAAAGAGTTGCATTTGAGTTTTTCTTAACACCCAAGTCATCCCGTTTGCCCCAAAACTCATGTTTAGCTCGTTTCTAGTCCGTTCCTCGAGTTTTGGTTCCATTACGACAAACCGTGCGAAAACCATTCGTGAAGACTGTTCAAGCCACTTTTGGTACGAAAAGAGTTGCATTTGAGTTTTTCTTAACACCCAAGTCATCCCGTTTGACCCAAAACTCATGTTTAGCTCGTTTCTAGTCCGTTCCCGGAGTTTTGGTTCCTTTACGACAAACCGTGCTAAAACCGTTCGTGAAGACTGTTCTAGCCACTTTTGGTACGAAAAGAGTTGCATTTGAGTTTTTCTTAACACCCAAGTCATCCCGTTTGCCCCAAAACTCATGTTTAGCTCGTTTCTAGTCCGTTCCTGGAGTTTTGGTTCCTTTACGACAAACCGTGCGAAAACCGTTCGTGAAGACTGTTCTAGCCACTTTTGGTACGAAAAGAGTTGCATTTGAGTTTTTCTTAACACCCAAGTCATCCCGTTTGACCCAAAACTCATGTTTAGCTCGTTTCTAGTCCGTTCCTGGAGTTTTGGTTCCTTTACGACAAACCGTGCTAAAACCGTTCGTGAAGACTGTTCTAGCCACTTTGGTACGAAAAGAGTTGCATTTGAGTTTTTCTTAACACCCAAGTCATCCCGTTTGACCCAAAACTCATGTTTAGCTCGTTTCTAGTCCGTTCCCGGAGTTTTGGTTCCATTACGACAAACCGTGCTAAAACCGTTCGTGAAGACTGTTCAAGCCACTTTTGGTACGAAAAGAGTTGCATTTGAATTTTTCTCAACACCCAAGTCATCCCGTTTGCCCCAAAACTCATGTTTAGCTCGTTTCTAGGAGTTTTGGTTCTCATATGACAAAGTGTGCGAAAATTATTCGTGAAGACCGTTCTAGCCACTTTGGTACGAAAAGAGTTGTATTTGAATTTTTCTTAACACCCAAGTCATCCCGTTTGCCCCAAAACTCATGTTTAGCTCGTTTCTAGTCCGTTCCTGGAGTTTTGGTTCCATTACGACAAACCGTGCTAAAACCGTTCGTGAAGACTGTTCTAGCCACTTTTGGTACGAAAAGAGTTGCATTTGAGTTTTTCTTAACACCCAAGTCATCCCGTTTGACCCAAAACTCATGTTTAGCTCGTTTCTAGTCCGTTCCTGGAGTTTTGGTTCCTTTACGACAAACCGTGCTAAAACCGTTCGTGAAGACTGTTCTAGCCACTTTTGGTACGAAAAGAGTTGCATTTGAGTTTTTCTTAACACCCAAGTCATCCCGTTTGCCCCAAAACTCATGTTTAGCTCGTTTCTAGTCCGTTCCGGAGTTTTGGTTCCTTTACGACAAACCGTGCTAAAACCGTTCGTGAAGACTGTTCTAGCCACTTTTGGTACGAAAAGAGTTGCATTTGAGTTTTTCTTAACACCCAAGTCATCCCGTTTGCCCCAAAACTCATGTTTAGCTCGTTTCTAGTCCGTTCCTGGAGTTTTGGTTCCTTTACGACAAACCGTGCTAAAACCGTTCGTGAAGACTGTTCAAGCCACTTTTGGTACGAAAAGAGTTGCATTTGAGTTTTTCTTAACACCCAAGTCATCCCGTTTGCCCCAAAACTCATGTTTAGCTCGTTTCTAGTCCGTTCCTGGAGTTTTGGTTCCGTTACGACAAACCGTGCGAAAACCGTTCGTGAAGACTGTTCTAGCCACTTTTGGTACGAAAAGAGTTGCATTTGAGTTTTTCTTAACACCCAAGTCATCCCGTTTGACCCAAAACTCATGTTTAGCTCGTTTCTAGTCCGTTCCTGGAGTTTTGGTTCCTTTACGACAAACCGTGCTAAAACCGTTCGTGAAGACTGTTCTAGCCACTTTTGGTACGAAAAGAGTTGCATTTGAGTTTTTCTTAACACCCAAGTCATCCCGTTTGCCCCAAAACTCATGTTTAGCTCGTTTCTAGTCCGTTCCTGGAGTTTTGGTTCCATTACGACAAACCGTGCGAAAACCGTTCGTGAAGACAGTTCAAGCCACTTTTGGTACGAAAAGAGTTGCATTTGAGTTTTTCTTAACACCCAAGTCATCCCGTTTGCCCCAAAACTCATGTTTAGCTCGTTTCTAGTCCGTTCCTGGAGTTTTGGTTCCTTTACGACAAACCGTGCTAAAACCGTTCGTGAAGACTGTTCTAGCCACTTTTGGTACGAAAAGAGTTGCATTTGAGTTTTTCTTAACACCCAAGTCATCCCGTTTGCCCCAAAACTCATGTTTAGCTCGTTTCTAGTCCGTTCTGGAGTTTTGGTTCCTTTACGACAAACCGTGCGAAAACCGTTCGTGAAGACTGTTCTAGCCACTTTTGGTACGAAAAGAGTTGCATTTGAGTTTTTCTTAACACCCAAGTCATCCCGTTTGACCCAAAACTCATGTTTAGCTCGTTTCTAGTCCGTTCCTGGAGTTTTGGTTCCGTTACGACAAACCGTGCTAAAACCGTTCGTGAAGACAGTTCAAGCCACTTTGGGTACGAAAAGAGTTGCATTTGAATTTTTCTCAACACCCAAGTCATCCCGCGCATTCCAGGAGTTTTGGTTCTCATATGACAAAGTGTGCGAAAATTATTCGTGAAGACCGTTCTAGCCACCTTTGGTACGAAAAGAGTTGTATTTGAATTTTTCTTAACACCCAAGTCATCCCGTTTGCCCCAAAACTCATGTTTAGCTCGTTTGTAGTCCGTTCTGGAGTTTTGGTTCCTTTACGACAAACCGTGCTAAAACCGTTCGTGAAGACTGTTCTAGCCACTTTTGGTACGAAAAGAGTTGCATTTGAGTTTTTCTTAACACCCAAGTCATCCCGTTTGACCCAAAACTCATGTTTAGCTCGTTTCTAGTCCGTTCCCGGAGTTTTGGTTCCTTTACGACAAACCGTGCTAAAACCGTTCGTGAAGACTGTTCTAGCCACTTTTGGTACGAAAAGAGTTGCATTTGAGTTTTTCTTAACACCCAAGTCATCCCGTTTGCCCCAAAACTCATGTTTAGCTCGTTTCTAGTCCGTTCTGGAGTTTTGGTTCCTTTACGACAAACCGTGCGAAAACCGTTCGTGAAGACTGTTCTAGCCACTTTTGGTACGAAAAGAGTTGCATTTGAGTTTTTCTTAACACCCAAGTCATCCCGTTTGCCCCAAAACTCATGTTTAGCTCGTTTCTAGTCCGTTCCTGGAGTTTTGGTTCCATTACGACAAACCGTGCGAAAACCGTTCGTGAAGACTGTTCTAGCCACTTTTGGTACGAAAAGAGTTGCATTTGAGTTTTTCTTAACACCCAAGTCATCCCGTTTGACCCAAAACTCATGTTTAGCTCGTTTCTAGTCCGTTCCGGAGTTTTGGTTCCTTTACGACAAACCGTGCTAAAACCGTTCGTGAAGACTGTTCTAGCCACTTTGGTACGAAAAGAGTTGCATTTGAGTTTTTCTTAACACCCAAGTCATCCCGTTTGACCCAAAACTCATGTTTAGCTCGTTTCTAGTCCGTTCCTGGAGTTTTGGTTCCTTTACGACAAACCATGCTAAAACCGTTCGTGAAGACTGTTCTAGCCACTTTTGGTACGAAAAGAGTTGCATTTGAGTTTTTCTTAACACCCAAGTCATCCCGTTTGCCCCAAAACTCATGTTTAGCTCGTTTCTAGTCCGTTCCTCGAGTTTTGGTTCCATTACGACAAACCGTGCGAAAACTATTCGTGAAGACAGTTCAAGCCACTTTTGGTACGAAAAGAGTTGCATTTGAGTTTTTCTTAACACCCAAGTCATCCCGTTTGCCCCAAAACTCATGTTTAGCTCGTTTCTAGTCCGTTCCTGGAGTTTTGGTTCCGGTACGACAAACTGTGCGAAAACCGTTCGTGAAGACTGTTCTAGCCACTTTGGTACGAAAAGAGTTGCATTTGAGTTTTTCTTAACACCCAAGTCATCCCGTTTGCCCCAAAACTCATGTTTAGCTCGTTTCTAGTCCGTTCCTGGAGTTTTGGTTCCGTTACGACAAACCGTGCTGAAACCGTTCGTGAAGACTGTTCTAGCCACTTTTGGTACGAAAAGAGTTGCATTTGAGTTTTTCTTAACACCCAAGTCATCCCGTTTGCCCCAAAACTCATGTTTAGCTCGTTTCTAGTCCGTTCCTGGAGTTTTCGTTCCTTTATGACAAACCGTGCTAAAATCGTTCATGAAGACTGTTCTAGCCACTATTGGTACGAAAAGAGTTGCATTTGAGTTTTTCTTAACACCCAAGTCATCCCGTTTGACCCAAAACTCATGTTTAGCTCGTTTCTAGTCCGTTCCCGGAGTTTTGGTTCCGTTACGACAAACCGTGCTAAAACCGTTCGTGAAGACAGTTCAAGCCACTTTGGGTACGAAAAGAGTTGCATTTGAATTTTTCTCAACACCCAAGTCATCCCGCGCATTCCAGGAGTTTTGGTTCTCATATGACAAAGTGTGCGAAAATTATTCGTGAAGACCGTTCTAGCCACCTTTGGTACGAAAAGAGTTGTATTTGAATTTTTCTTAACACCCAAGTCACCCCGTTTGCCCCAAAACTCATGTTTAGCTCGTTTGTAGTCCGTTCCTGGAGTTTTGGTTCCTTTACGACAAACCGTGCTAAAACCGTTCGTGAAGACTGTTCTAGCCACTTTTGGTACGAAAAGAGTTGCATTTGAGTTTTTCTTAACACCCAAGTCATCCCGTTTGACCCAAAACTCATGTTTAGCTCGTTTCTAGTCCGTTCCTGGAGTTTTGGTTCCGTTACGACAAACCGTGCGAAAACCGTTCGTGAAGACTGTTCTAGCCACTTTTGGTACGAAAAGAGTTGCATTTGAGTTTTTCTTAACACCCAAGTCATCCCGTTTGCCCCAAAACTCATGTTTAGCTCGTTTCTAGTCCGTTCCTGGAGTTTTGGTTCCTTTACGACAAACCGTGCTAAAACCGTTCGTGAAGACTGTTCTTGCCACTTTTGGTACGAAAAGAGTTGCATTTGAGTTTTTCTTAACACCCAAGTCATCCCGTTTGCCCCAAAACTCATGTTTAGCTCGTTTCTAGTCCGTTCCTGGAGTTTTGGTTCCATTACGACAAACCGTGCGAAAACCGTTCGTGAAGACTAGTTCAAGCCACTTTTGGTACGAAAAGAGTTGCATTTGAGTTTTTCTTAACACCCAAGTCATCCCGTTTGCCCCAAAACTCATGTTTAGCTCGTTTCTAGTCCGTTCCTGGAGTTTTGGTTCCTTTACGACAAACCGTGCTAAAACCGTTCGTGAAGACTGTTCTAGCCACTTTTGGTACGAAAAGAGTTGCATTTGAGTTTTTCTTAACACCCAAGTCATCCCGTTTGACCCAAAACTCATGTTTAGCTCGTTTCTAGTCCGTTCCTGGAGTTTTGGTTCCTTTACGACAAACCATGCTAAAACCGTTCATGAAGACTGTTCTAGCCACTTTTGGGACGAAAAGAGTTGCATTTGAGTTTTTCTTAACACCCAAGTCATCCGGTTTGCCCCAAAACTCATGTTTAGCTCGTTTCTAGTCCGTTCCTCGAGTTTTGGTTCCATTACGACAAACCGTGCGAAAACTATTCGTGAAGACAGTTCTAGCCACTTTTGGTACGAAAAGAGTTGCATTTGAGTTTTTCTTAACACCCAAGTCATCCCGTTTGCCCCAAAACTCATGTTTAGCTCGTTTCTAGTCCGTTCCTGGAGTTTTGGTTCCGTTACGACAAACCGTGCTAAAACCGTTCGTGAAGACTGTTCTAGCCACTTTTGGTACGAAAAGAGTTGCATTTGAGTTTTTCTTAACACCCAAGTCATCCCGTTTGCCCCAAAACTCATGTTTAGCTCGTTTCTAGTCCGTTCCTGGAGTTTTGGTTCCGTTACGACAAACCGTGCGAAAACCGTTCGTGAAGACTGTTCTCTAGCCACTTTTGGTACGAAAAGAGTTGCATTTGAGTTTTTCTTAACACCCAAGTCATCCCGTTTGCCCCAAAACTCATGTTTAGCTCGTTTCTAGTCCGTTCCTGGAGTTTTGGTTCCATTACGACAAACCGTGCTAAAACCGTTCGTGAAGACTGTTCTAGCCACTTTTGGTACGAAAAGAGTTGCATTTGAGTTTTTCTTAACACCCAAGTCATCCCGTTTGACCCAAAACTCATGTTTAGCTCGTTTCTAGTCCGTTCCTGGAGTTTTGGTTCCTTTACGACAAACCGTGCTAAAACCGTTCGTGAAGACTGTTCTAGCCACTTTTGGTACGAAAAGAGTTGCATTTGAGTTTTTCTTAACACCCAAGTCATCCCGTTTGCCCCAAAACTCATGTTTAGCTCGTTTCTAGTCCGTTCCTGGAGTTTTGGTTCCTTTACGACAAACCGTGCTAAAACCGTTCGTGAAGACTGTTCTAGCCACTTTTGGTACGAAAAGAGTTGCATTTGAGTTTTTCTTAACACCCAAGTCATCCCGTTTGCCCCAAAACTCATGTTTAGCTCGTTTCTAGTCCGTTCCTGGAGTTTTGGTTCCTTTACGACAAACCGTGCTAAAACCGTTCGTGAAGACAGTTCTAGCCACTTTTGGTACGAAAAGAGTTGCATTTGAGTTTTTCTTAACACCCAAGTCATCCCGTTTGCCCCAAAACTCATGTTTAGCTCGTTTCTAGTCCGTTCCCGGAGTTTTGGTTCCGTTACGACAAACCGTGCTAAAACCGTTCGTGAAGACTGTTCTAGCCACTTTTGGTACGAAAAGAGTTGCATTTGAGTTTTTCTTAACACCCAAGTCATCCCGTTTGCCCCAAAACTCATGTTTAGCTCGTTTGTAGTCCGTTCCTGGAGTTTTGGTTCCGTTACGACAAACCGTGCTAAAACCGTTCGTGAAGACTGTTCTAGCCACTTTTGGTACGAAAAGAGTTGCATTTGAGTTTTTCTTAACACCCAAGTCATCCCGTTTGCCCCAAAACTCATGTTTAGCTCGTTTCTAGTCCGTTCTGGAGTTTTGGTTCCATTACGACAAACCGTGCTAAAACCGTTCGTGAAGACTGTTCTAGCCACTTTTGGTACGAAAAGAGTTGCATTTGAGTTTTTCTTAACACCCAAGTCATCCCGTTTGCCCCAAAACTCATGTTTAGCTCGTTTCTAGTCCGTTCCTGGAGTTTTGGTTCCTTTACGACAAACCGTGCTAAAACCGTTCGTGAAGACTGTTCTAGCCACTTTTGGTACGAAAAGAGTTGCATTTGAGTTTTTCTTAACACCCAAGTCATCCCGTTTGCCCCAAAACTCATGTTTAGCTCGTTTATAGTCCGTTCCTGGAGTTTTGGTTCCGGTATGACAAACTGTGCGAAAACCGTTCGTGAAGACTATTCTTGCCACTTTTGGTACGAAAAGAGTTGCATTTGAGTTTTTCTTAACACCCAAGTCATCCTGTTCGACCCAAAACTCATGTTTAGCTCGTTTCTAGTCCGTTCCTGGAGTTTTGGTTCCTTTACGACAAACCATGCTAAAACCGTTCATGAAGACTGTTCTAGCCACTTTTGGTACGAAAAGAGTTGCATTTGAGTTTTTCTTAACACCCAAGTCATCCCGTTTGCCCCAAAACTCATGTTTAGCTCGTTTCTAGTCCGTTCCTGGAGTTTTGGTTCCATTACGACAAACCGTGCGAAAACTATTCGTGAAGACTGTTCAAGCCACTTTTGGTACGAAAAGAGTTGCATTTGAGTTTTTCTTAACACCCAAGTCATCCCGTTTGCCCCAAAACTCATGTTTAGCTCGTTTCTAGTCCGTTCCTGGAGTTTTGGTTCCGTTACGACAAACCGTGCGAAAACCGTTCGTGAAGACTGTTCTAGCCACTTTTGGTACGAAAAGAGTTGCATTTGAGTTTTTCTTAACACCCAAGTCATCCCGTTTGCCCCAAAACTCATGTTTAGCTCGTTTCTAGTCCGTTCCTGGAGTTTTGGTTCCTTTACGACAAACCGTGCTGAAAACCGTTCGTGAAGACTGTTCTAGCCACTTTTGGTACGAAAAGAGTTGCATTTGAGTTTTTCTTAACACCCAAGTCATCCCGTTTGCCCCAAAACTCATGTTTAGCTCGTTTCTAGTCCGTTCCTGGAGTTTTGGTTCCTTTACGACAAACCGTGCTAAAACCGTTCGTGAAGACTGTTCTAGCCACTTTTGGTACGAAAAGAGTTGCATTTGAGTTTTTCTTAACACCCAAGTCATCCCGTTTGCCCCAAAACTCATGTTTAGCTCGTTTCTAGTCCGTTCCTGGAGTTTTGGTTCCGGTACAACAAACCGTGTGAAAACCGTTCGTGAAGACAGTTCAAGCCACTTTGGGTACGAAAAGAGTTGCATTTGAATTTTTCTCAACACCCAAGTCATCCCGCGCATTCCAGGAGTTTTGGTTCTCATATGACAAAGTGTGCGAAAATTATTCGTGAAGACCGTTCTAGCCACCTTTGGTACGAAAAGAGTTGTATTTGAATTTTTCTTAACACCCAAGTCACCCCGTTTGCCCCAAAACTCATGTTTAGCTCGTTTGTAGTCCGTTCCTGGAGTTTTGGTTCCGGTACGACAAACCGTGCGAAAACCGTTTGTGAAGACTCTTCTTGCCACTTTTGGTACGAAAAGAGTTGCATTTGAGTTTTTCTTAACACCCAAGTCATCCCGTTTGACCCAAAACTCATGTTTAGCTCGTTTCTAGTCCGTTCCCGGAGTTTTGGTTCCGTTACGACAAACCGTGCTAAAACCATTCGTGAAGACTGTTCTAGCCACATTTGGTACGAAAAGAGTTGTATTTGAATTTTTCTTAACACCCAAGTCACCCCGTTTGCCCCAAAACTCAT
Organism: Themeda triandra; assembly: GCA_018135685.1. Taxonomy (NCBI): domain Eukaryota; kingdom Viridiplantae; phylum Streptophyta; class Magnoliopsida; order Poales; family Poaceae; genus Themeda; species Themeda triandra. The sequence continues at coordinate 46,920 of JAENPR010002656.1, forward strand.
GTTTAGCTCATTTGTAGTCCGTTCCTGGAGCTTTGGTTCCGGTACGACAAACCGTGCGAAAACCGTTCGTGAAGACTGTTCTTGCCACTTTTGGTATGAAAAGAGTTGCATTTGAGCTTTTCTTAACACCCAAGTCATCCCATTTGCCCCAAAACTAATGTTTAGCTCGTTTCTAGTCCGTTCCTGGAGTTTTGGTTCCATTACAACAAACCGTGCGAAAACCGTTTGTGAAGACAGTTCAAGCCACTTTTGGTACGAAAAGAGTTGCATTTGAGTTTTTCTTAACACCCAAGTCATCCCGTTTGACCCAAAACTCATGTTTAGCTCGTTTCTAGTCCGTTCCTGGAGTTTTGGTTCCTTTACGACAAACCGTGCTAAAACCGTTCGTGAAGACTGTTCTAGCCACTTTTGGTACGAAAAGAGTTGCATTTGAGTTTTTCTTAACACCCAAGTCATCCCGTTTGCCCCAAAACTCATGTTTAGCTCGTTTATAGTCCGTTCCTGGAGTTTTGGTTCCGGTACGACAAACTGTGCGAAAACCGTTCGTGAAGACTATTCTTGCCACTTTTGGTACGAAAAGAGTTGCATTTGAGTTTTTCTTAACACCCAAGTCATCCCGTTTGACCCAAAACTCATGTTTAGCTCGTTTCTAGTCCGTTCCTGGAGTTTTGGTTCCTTTACGACAAACCGTGCTAAAATCGTTCATGAAGACTGTTCTAGCCACTATTGGTACGAAAAGAGTTGCATTTGAGTTTTTCTTAACACCCAAGTCATCCCGTTTGCCCCAAAACTCATGTTTAGCTCGTTTCTAGTCCGTTCCTGGAGTTTTGGTTCCATTACGACAAACCGTGCGAAAACCGTTCGTGAAGACTGCTTCTTCAAGCCACTTTTGGTACGAAAAGAGTTGCATTTGAGTTTTTCTTAACACCCAAGTCATCCCGTTTGCCCCAAAACTCATGTTTAGCTCGTTTCTAGTCCGTTCCTGGAGTTTTGGTTCCGTTACGACAAACCGTGCTAAAACCGTTCGTGAAGACTGTTCTAGCCACTTTGGTACGAAAAGAGTTGCATTTGAGTTTTTCTTAACACCCAAGTCATCCCGTTTGCCCCAAAACTCATGTTTAGCTCGTTTCTAGTCCGTTCTGGAGTTTTGGTTCCTTTACGACAAACCGTGCTAAAACCGTTCGTGAAGACTGTTCTAGCCACTTTTGGTACGAAAAGAGTTGCATTTGAGTTTTTCTTAACACCCAAGTCATCCCGTTTGACCCAAAACTCATGTTTAGCTCGTTTCTAGTCCGTTCCTGGAGTTTTGGTTCCTTTACGACAAACCGTGCTAAAACCGTTCGTGAAGACTGTTCTAGCCACTTTTGGTACGAAAAGAGTTGCATTTGAGTTTTTCTTAACACCCAAGTCATCCGTTTGCCCCAAAACTCATGTTTAGC
>JAENPR010002931.1:0-34313 GCA_018135685.1 Themeda triandra
AATAACTTCGTGGTGCCGCGGCCCGAAACCGAGAACACCCGTGGGCGCACACATGGTAGTGTTGCTCGGCACGCGGCGGGTATCATGGTTGTTGATCTTAATCCATTATGGGGATTACCTCGAAGTGCTATTTTGCGTGACCCTACCTAGAGTCCATATGATCCTTTGTCACCTAGTCATTGGTGTCATGAACTCGGTGAGGTTTCCTCACTTGTAGTGTGACGAAAGGTGACTCATCTAAAACAAACCTATGACTATCTTAAGAGTGCCCGTAGTAGATCCGTATATCGAGTAGACTATGATACGAAATCAGTTTTTTCTAACCTTCGAGTCGAGGTTAACTATCAAGTAGATGCTAAGTCTCATAGTAGGTCCGTTGTTCATCAACACGAAATGAAAACATTTGGTGATCTTTCCTAAGATGAACAACCACGCCTCAGTGAGAGCTTTTTGAGTGAAGTACAGTAGCATTGGTTGAGCTCGGCTTTGCATTTTGTCCTTTGCTCACATTGGAATCACTCTTGCCGACACAAGCATTGGAGTAGTTGGAACAATCAGCGTTGGTTTAGTTGGATACAAGATTTTTCCCAATGGAATGAATCTCTACTCCATGATACCCTTAACGAGAAGTTGGAATTTCTTTAAGGGGTTAGCCCTTCCAATATCCTATAAGATACTCTTACCATTGTGGAAATCGATGGATGAGATTCATCGGATCAAGGTATTTATTGAGCCATCTCGAGAGACAATTGACGGATGCCATGATTTTAGGCATCCATTTTGTGGTGTTCAACTATCAACCCCGTCCTCTCGCTAGGAGCCAATATGTCTTCCGATGGGATAAAGTCTACGCGCATTGGGTGTCGTAGCACTAAAAGATTTGCGCTAGAATAAGGATCGGGTAGTCGGAGCTAAACTGTCATGCATTGGGTATGCAAGGCATGAGTGAATTACTACGACCTTGGATTCATAGATATGGGCCTTACGGGTCGTCCAAGCATTGTCGGGACATGAAATTTGGCTCAATCTTGGTAACTTTTGAGTAAGGCTTGGCACGGGTATGGTTGGAAAAGTACTTTTGGTATATCCAAGGTAGTGGACCCCTAACCCGAGAGCACGTGTCCTATGCACGCAAGAGTTTTTTGTAGATGCTTGCTACGGGATCCACTTAGCTTGTCGGACCTGCTTATAGCAAGAAAAAAGTTTGCAGTTTTACGCCAAGATAAGGAGTGCTATACCTAAGAACTTTGACTTCTACATGAGAAGCTTTGGATATCTTTGACCTAAGAACTTTGACTTCTACATGTAAAAGTTGAACTTTCTTAGTCTAGATGGTTCATATTGGCATTTTTATAGCCCGTAATTCTATGAAGGGTCATGGCCAATATCGAGCAGTGTTGACAAAGGTCCTATGTTTTCACCACGGAAGTGAGTCACGTGGTCCCCATTTTGTGGATTCTACGCTCCGCTTCTTAGTGGTAAACACTTGTGGATTTTTGAAGCACCATTTGATGTATTTGATGATCAGTAATAGATTCCCTCTCAAGTAACCCTTGACGTTTTCTAGTTGGGTAGTTGATTGGTCATGTTATATGCTAACCTACCCTATTGGGATATAGTTTCAGGTTCTATGTGAAGGCATATCATACTATTCTTGTCATCTTCATACCTTAGGTTGACATAGTAATGGTAGCATCACCATGGGAGAGGGCATGTCGGATACAAGTTATGCTTGAAGATACTCGCTAGGGGGTGAGTATGAATTAACCAACAAGACGGAGATGTAAAAATATTTGCTTTAATCATTTGGCAATCCTTGCCAATGAAGCTCCATATCCACTATCGCACCGAATGTTCAAAAGTATTTTGCAAAAAGGTGGATCGGCTGGTGTGGTAATTTGGATTCCATCGAGGTTGCCTATGTTTGGTATGCCTCTTGAGAGGAATGTGACCATGTCGGGTCTCCCACGTCCTAACCTGAGCAAAACTGAGTTGTCTTGGATGAAACAGTACTGTGTCTCGGGAGCACGACGTTGGAGCCGGCAAATTATACTCGGAAATGCATTGGATCTGAGGCATTGAGAATCAAGTAACTTGGGACTGAGTCACTTGGCTGTGAAAAGTAATGAGAAGTTTCTGGATAAACGTGATGGCAGTGGTAAAGCACGAAAGTTCGTGATGTGAGGTATCGTTTTTCGAAAACTAATCTACTTCCACCAAATCTCGGGACGAGATTTCTTTAAGGGGGTTAGGCTGTAACATCCAGGATGTTAATCATGTTTTAGCTCTGCACATCATGAGCATAATCATATCATTTGCACTAAATCACTGTTTGACTTGCAATGCACCTTGACGGTTGATTGCAATTTGCTTGATTATGTTTGGGATGCATGTGAATGTGATTAATTAACATAAGTGCTTGACGATTGCTCACTAAAATAATCTAGACATGATTAGGACACCAAATGAACCTAGGGTTATGTTAACAACTTTGGTTAATCTTGCTTCTGCGTGTGTTGATCATGATAGGCCTATAAAAGTGCTTGCTTTGACCGTTTCAAAAGTTCTAGATAGAAGCTTTGCATGGCGATGCGCCTTAAACCTTTTCTGTGTAGAATTTTATAAGGATCAAAAGTCCCAATACCCACTTTTCTTGAAAATGAGTGCAAGATTTCCAAAACGGCAGAAAAAGATTGTTTGAGAGGCTATTTTTCTATTTTAGGGAATTTTAGATGTATTTTCTTTTGGAAATTTATACCTCCAAATCTAGGAAGAATCTGGCCAAACTCCTTTTATACAAAATAATCTACTCTTCAAGAGGAGTAACTTTCATGTTGAAAGTTTTTCCTAATTCGGCTTAGTTTAGGAGATATAGCACAAACAATTTTGTATTTCAGGTAATGGGAATGCCATTTCAGTGACGGACGGTCAATGGCCGTCACTAAAATGGCCGAAGAGGAAAATATCGCTCGGCCATGGCAGAGCTCGCCCGCCGCGTAGCGCGGTCTTCCCGTGTGCTATGGCCACCTCGCCTCCCAAAGGGGACACCCGGCCCCTCTCCTCCTCACTCTCTCCCTTCTCCCTCACTCCACTCGCTCCTCCTCCCTCGCCCCCTTCTTCCTTTTCTCCCACGGGCGATGCAGAGCGCCGCCGCCATGGCCGCCGCCACGGTGAGCTCGGTCAGCGCCGCCATGGCCTCGCTGCCAGGGAGTCGGGGTTCCCTTCGCCCTTGAGCCACCGCGGGCCGCAGCGCGGTGGCCGCCATGCCGCTCGCCGCCGAACCACCGGTTCGCGTGGCCAGAGGCCCATGGACCACCGCGGGGCAACCCAAGGCCACCACCGGATGTGCCTTGCTTCCTCGCTTCGCCGCCCCTCGCGCCGCGCTTCGCCGCTGCGGCCTAAGCTCCGCCGCCGCCACGCCATTGCCGTGCGGCCCCGCAGCGGCTACGTCACGGTCACCGCCAAGCACGTCCGCCACCACCGCCATGAGCTTTGCCTCACCGTCGCGAAGTCCGCGGGCCCCTCGCTCGCCTCGCCGTCGCCGGGAGAGGTGAACCCACGGGCGCGCACGGGACCGCAAGCCCCGGCTCACGTGGCGGTGCCGCCACGGGCTATCTCGCGCTACCGAGGCCACCCACGGGTGCCGGTGACCTTGCGGTCCTCCGCGTCACCCTAGGGCTGCCGACGGGGCTCCACCGCCGGCCTCTCGTTTCCATCTCGCGAGGACCACCTCGCTAGAATTCAAGGAAGGTGAAGGTCCTTCCCGCATAATGGCGGACTCGGGGTTTTGGATTTCGGGCCCGGCCAATTTTGGGAAAAGCCAGGGGCCTATCTGAAAAGGGTTTGTCCTAGGATGTGTCTAGCTATGGGTTGCTGTTCAACCCATAGGTGGTTAAATTAGAGTCGATTCCTAGATGCCATGCCTAACCTAATGATAGCTTGGTTTTCCGGCAAACTTGTCAATATATGATATGATTTTAATGAGTTTATTTATCTATTGTTGAAATTTGGTGGTCATTGGATGCTTAGTTTAGGAGCTATAGCTCCAATGACGACTAAAAAGGGTCATTTTAGTTGCCGATGGGTCAAAACCGGTTCCGGTGTTCTCTGTTTTAGGCCTAGTTAACTTGAGAATTAGGCTATGATGTCTTGAGATGATTTTTGGACAATTTCATAAGCTATTCACCTATGAGCATCCATCATCCTTGATCAGTCACATTCGTGCATACACCAACGATTCACGTACTCATGCATATGCATATGCATTATTCCAGGATCACGTGTAGAACATTCGTCGGGGAGTCGAGGATCCAGAAGGACAAGTCGTGAACGGAGATCCGCCCGAGAAGTGATCCAGCACCAGGAACCCGACATGGAGTTATCGAGTACCTGGGGCTCTAACATCGATCTTCTAAACAAGGCAAGCCCCGGAGCATTTCTCCTATGGTTTGCAAATATCACTTGCGTCCTTTTATATGTTTAATGCATTAACTATAGGAGTTGCCTAGAACCCTTGCTTTGCACGTCATCCATTCCTTGACTACTTACAATATCCTTACCCTGTTAGGTGCGGGACCGATATTAATGCTTAGCCCTTAATTAGATCGGTAGCTTGATCGGGTGATTTCCTGTCACTGCCGAGATATAGGTGGTTACCAGATTTATATATTGGCATAAGATGAAGAAGTTGGTATAACCAAGTGTGTTGGATAAAATTAAGATCGAGCGGAGTTTTGCAAGGTTTGGAATGTAGTAACTCCGTCTGTGTCGTTTAAGGACCGTACCATTGTACGTCCTCAAGTCATGTTGAACGCATGCCCCATGCTTAGTTGGAAGGATAAGTCGTTCCGACCGCGAAGCCTAGTAGCTCTGTTTGGGTAGGTGACCGAAAATGCGACAATAACACCGAATGGAGGCGGGGGTGGTCAAAGCCCGAGTGTACCGTGGGCAAGAATGTTGAGCTACTGGCGTCGTACCATGGGGCGAGACATGTCTTGAGCGACCGGCATCGGACAACCTCTGGGTGTAGAATGGTCCATAGCGGTCCAGCGACTTTACCCAAACAAAGTACCAGCGGTGACTAAGGATGCTCTTGCAAGGTGTGCCTGGTTTGCATGGGGAATACCCCTGGCGAGTAGGAATCGATTCGAATCGCCATCACTCCTGGATAGTGAGTACTTGACTTGAGCAGCGGCATCGTAATAATGCTACTATGGAACAAAAGATCTTGGTTGTGGATGATGTTGGAAAATGCCAAATGGACTTGGTTACTATTGATTGTTTAATAATCACTCAAGTGTTTGCTATTAGCATAGGTGCTCACCTAGCATAAATAGATTATAATGATAAGCTATGCAAGAATAAAATGGAAGGTTCATACTTATACATACCTAATTGGATAACTTGTGCTTTTTGCAAAATGAGTCAGCTAGTCCACTATAAGGCCATGCATTCCACCCCAAAGCGTTCTTATATTACGGTTTAAGGCGGGTAAGTCTGGTGAGTACCCACGTACTCGGGTTTTATTCCCACTTGTTGCGGATCGAAGACTTTTGCCGTGGCAACAAGATGGACACTGTATCCCACTAGGGAGGAAATAGACTTTGGGCAAAGTCAACTCTTATGTCTCATCTACATGCTTTTGTTGGAGTCGACCACTGGTGGCACGGTATTTAAAAATAGGTGTGAGTGTAATTCAAAAATAGCTACTTCATTTTATGTTTATTTGAAAAGTCTAAGTTTGTAATAATATTTTATTTGATACCCGTGGTGCAATTATTTTATTTGTAAACTATTGTATCAAGTGAATGGGAAGCTACTTTGAACATACGATTCGGAGTTCTATGTTGGAAAAGTTCGAGATCCTTACAGATTTCGCGGACTACGGGGCTAACATGATCGCGGTTTTCTACTTAAGCTGCCACGGTGGCTCAATTAGTGAACAGTAATTATGTTAGTTGGTCGGTTCCGTCATAGTAGAGAGGCCAGAGGTGTCAAAATGCCTTAACCATGGCGTACGGGCATGCTTGACTCAGTGCCAGGAGCCATAGGACGCGTTGGAACCGACCGTGCGGCAACATGGTCATGTGTGCAAATATGGCAGTTTTGGAGCCGTGGAGCCGTGGTTAAGGGCCCTTCAGGCTCTCGGGTGATGGAAAACTCTATGGTGGAGAGGTGAGAGGCATCAAAATGGCTTAACCATGGCGTACGGGCATGCTTGACCCGTGCCGAGTGTTGGGAATATGCCCTAGAGGTAATCATAGAGATGATGATATTCGCTTTGTATCCATGATATGTAATGTGTCCATTGAATATCCATTAAAGACAACTTGTATTGATTGGCAATTATGTGAATTGTTTGTGGAACTCTTTTACTTGTATGGTTATTCTATATTTGTCCAGGTCGGAGTTCATGTGAGGACACACATGAATACTAGACTAGCACATGTATTAGTTGATGACTATGTTTCACAAGTCATGGACATGGGGATGTCGAACTAATAATGTGGGAACATGTATGACATGTAGGTGGGATCGACCCAACATGAGATTGTCTCTATACACATCCTATATGTTATGTCCTTCGACCCGAGATTATTGTATGTGCTCGAGATGTGTATCGACTTGCTTAGGGACCGACAAACGCTACTCCGTTCTTGGGTAGTTATAAGGACGTCTTCGGGTTTGTCAAGAAGCATGCTATGAGACATAGACAATCAAGATGGGACTTGCCCCTCTCTGATGAGAGTGATATCACTGGATCACTCAAGTGATTGGATCAACAAATGCATGGCCGTGCTTGGGTTAAGTGTTAACCCACGAGTTGAACCAAATATCATGTGGCAAGGGAATAACTTGTATGTGGTCGTGGTGGTTCGTCTGATATGATCATTTGCATTCATATAGGAGTTGTCATGCTTTGCTAGAGGCCACTGTCAGCTATTGGGCGAATAGGAGTATTCGGCCCATGTCTATGTGGGCGTGAACCCATAGGGTCGCACGCTTAAGAGGCTGGAAGCCTAATTCGGGTTGGACCCGAATTAGACAAGGCTTAGGGTTTCTAATAGGCCTCCAACTCGGGAGCACATGAGAGACGCCTATATGAGTAGAGGAGAGGGCGCGACGAGACCTAATCCACATCCTTTGGCTACCGCCGTCGCCTCCACGCTCTTGCCTTCGCTCCTCGCGGACCTAGCGATCCCGAGGCGCACGCTTCTTCCCGTACGTGTGGGACACCTCGGAGGTGCTGCATCCGGAGCACGAGGACGGACCGCAAGTGGTGGGAGGAGTTCTGCCGGACGACCACGCAACACAGACCTTCTTTGCAACGCGTTTGACTACATCGAGTCATCTTCCGCTGCATCTCGCGTGTCTAATGGTAATCCGTAACTTGTAACTAGCAGTAGATCCTGGGATATGAGGTAGAAAAGTTTTGTTTTCCGGCTAGTGTAGCACCCTCATAACCCTTCAGTGGTATCAGCCCAGTACTACGTCGTTATATGTTCTGGATATTGCATATGGTGATATGCGCGGTTGTAATGAGTCTCTGATCTTGGTTCATGGTCTTGCCGCGTTGGTCTTGTAACGATCTACTCGTACCGGTCGGAATTCCGCCATCCGAGTTAAGTGATACATGTAAATCCAGTCACGGTGAGTTTGAGATCAATCAGATTGATCAAACTGAACCCTAGATCAAGTGCCCTGCGCATGTGATGCGCGGCGGTGGCAGATTGGATCTGCTGCTGGGCGCCGGGTTGCCGAGAAAAGTTTTGTTCGTAAAACGGCCGTAACTTTTCAACCGTAACTCGGATGGAGACGATCCTTAAACGAAAGTTGTAGACAATTTCGAGAAGGACTCAACTGAATCGCACTTTGTGGATTCGATGAGATTAGAATTGTGAAATAAGGTCCGCAAAATAGAGTTTTTCACGATTTACTTTTAGTAGTAGGAATCTGTTAACTGTTTTTTTGCGGGATTTCGTGACTCGGTATAGCCCTTATGTGTATGTGATGCATGTATGTAATTAATTCATGGCTTGCATGTCATGAGGATGATAATATGGGCTAGAGCCATATAGATATTGTCAAAATTATTGTAATGGCCTGCGTGCCAATTTGTGATGATCCTATCCGTGATGATGTAATTTTAATTCACTAGCTTTGGCGTTAGTGATAGTTAGTCATGGTGGATTCGTCGAAGGATGGCATACATGGATCATGGAGATGGAGATCACCATGATGAGCAGTTGAAGAGATGGAGATCTCGAAAAGAACAATGGGCTATACCAAGTCATATCTGTGTTTATGTTGTTCTTACTATGTTCTACTTTCACATGCTATAATGTTTTTGTCTACATTCGTGCGGTAGTGAAGTAGAACGATCCTCGATAATGTTTCAGTTCGTGCTCCCCCAAATCTTGCACTATCTTTGTCTTGTACAATCGGTGGTGGGTCTATGAAATTAGGGTGCCACCGATTTTCCTTGACTAGACAGGTTCGTATCGGATACTTACTGTAGAAGGTTTGGTTGCTTGAACGAGGTCATCCTAACGGTTAGGGACCTTGGAGCATAAGAAGTTGGTAACCTAAGCATAGAGATGCTATCCAACAACAAGAGTCATATGTGATATGATTAGCAAAGAGTTGCTTATCGATCTACCATGTCTTCTAGCGGTGATGCTAAAGCTCACTAGTTGACTTGTTAGTTGTGGGGTCTTGAATCACTAAGTATCAATCGATGGATATTGATTTTAGTGGGAGTAGATTATATTTGATATTCACTACAAAATTTCGACCCTATTGCCACTTGACGCCATTTGCATCACCACAAATTGTGTTGTAATAGGGGTGTATTTTGCAACATTTGTTCAAAAATGTGGCAATAGGGGGACTATTTTACCACAAAAATAATACATTGTAATTTTTACATTCACCGTTGCAAGAGGAGAGACCTATAGCAACCCTTCTTTAGAAAGTGTTGCTATTGATTAATAATATTGCCATGATGACATTTAGTTGTATTAGTATTGATTAGCGTTGCAACTGTCTGGTGCTCTTGCAACCAAATTGATCATTGTTGCTATTGCTTGAAACTATTGCCACGGTGTTGTTGGGTTGCAATATTTTTCACGAGCATTGCAATTGGTAGATGTTTATTGCAACTAAATTTCTAAGGCGATGTAATAGTATGTTGCTATTGCCACAGTTTTGTTTGGTTGTAATATTTCTCGTGGCTGTTGCAATTGGTAGTTGTTTATTGCAACTAAATAACTAAAGTGATGCAATAGTATGTTGCTATTGCCACGTGTGTATTTGGTTACTATAATTTCTACTGTTGTTGTAATATGTTGTTGTTGGAAATACATGTAGTTCGTGGGCTTTGGGTATAGCATAAGGGCGCAGGCCTGCAAATGAATCGACTCCTACCAATGACATACATGATCATCTATCACTGTTGTCACCACCCCCAACTTAGTTGGTGCCTTAGCAAGGAACGTGGAAACACCAACGCACACGACGCAAAGGCTCTCCAGTGAGAGAAGCTAGCATAGCATCATCACTGGTGTGGCTCTTGTCGACATGTGCTGAGTATATATAGCAAGTCCAAGTCACTAGTTGTTTGATACTTCTGTTATGTCTCTATAGTTTGATCGGCAGTTCATATTGATTATATCTCTATAGTTTAATCGACAATTGGTATTTGCTTCTTTTGCTTATTTGAGCTGTAGCCTTCTACAACATCGTATTTATGTCAGAAGAACTGAAAAATTATGCGAGCACAACTGGGAGGCAGCGAGGAACAGGTGGGAGAGCCATGCGCAGCCAGCCGATGGCACCAGATAATGAGAGAGGATGCGAGCGTCGCCAGAGAAGGGACGGGTAGCGAGGGACTGGTGGGAGAGCCATGCGTAGCCTGCTAGTGGCACCAGAGGATGAGAGAGGAGGCGAGCGTCGCCGGAGAAGGGAGGACAGTAAGTGCGGTCATGGAAGGGAGAGACGGGAAAGTAGAGTCGCGAGTCTTACGACTGATTCATTTCTACAGTTGGGAGGGGTGGTGGATGGATAAGGTGTACGTGGGGGATGATGTGGTTTAGGCTTTTTCTACGGGCCTTTCTAGTTTCTATCCAACTGAAGTTCACTGATTTCTTATTTTCCTTTTCTTTTACTTGAGATAAGCTGAGATAATATACAGGTATATGTACAAAAATTAAAACACCTAGAAAAAACGCCTTGTATCGCCTAGGCTAGCTTAGGCGCTAAGCTAAGGGTCAGCACCTAGAATCTGCATAGCGCCTAGTGAAATTTGGTAAAATATTGTCATATGACATGGCAATTTAATATACTGTAGCCCACTATTTGCATTGCAGCCCACAAAATCAATTTGCATCCAACAAGCAAATTGAAAATGGTCACATTCTTTATATTACTTGGCAAATCAGATTGATTCATCATACATGAAAATAATTGTTACATGTTAAACTCAACCCAAGATACATAAATCTCACATGTCCAGGTCATTATATTACCACATGTTCAACCAAGTTGCAAAATAAGTAGCCACATATCCATCCAAAGCTTTTGCTGAAAAAAGAAACAGGGCAAAGGAGATAATGAAGCTGGAAAAAATGACAAGAAGATATTGGATTAACACAGTACTTTTAGTGTGGTAAACAATTAACTGGTCACAATGCAGGCACCAGGCAAATTACCTAACAGTATTTGAGCATATTAGAGTCGTCGGAAACATCAAACAGGGATCCAGCGCCAAGTGCATATGACAGCACCATTTAGGTCGGTCAAGTAGAAAAACACCTTAGGGGCAACTAGTGCTAAAAGCTGCCTGTGGACAAACTCCTCATCTTCATACAAACTCACTGCATGCAGCAGGAAACAAATTGTGAGAAATACAAGTGCAAAGCAAAGCACCCAAGCTTATACTGATTGTCAAAACTTTTTACAACCAATGACCAGGATAAAGAGAATATTTTGGCCCATGCACATCAATGGCAGCAGCCATGAATTCTCATAGCTACTCGCTTCTACACTATAGATGGATAGCTTCCATTGAACTCAGGAGCAACAAATGAGCTAAGGGCAGCTACCACATTAAATAGTGATAGCTTCCATTTAACACATGGATCAATATTACTTTGTGACAGCTTTTTAAAGAGCAAAGTTATCACATCTGATTCATATCGTATCATGATAACCAAAATCTAAAAGTTTGGGATTTGTTGTGTTAAACAGAATAGAACCTTCTGAGAAAGTTCAGTTTTTCAGCAAACAATATCTATGCATTGGAGGGTGTGATCATATCATAGGTTCATAACAAGCTTTAATGTGGTATGTGAACTATGTGATCAAATATGGAACAGGAAAGCTGGGCGATGGGCCAATGGCTGTTGCTTGATGCAAAAATGGGGAAAATCTGCAGGCTCTGTTTGAACTGAATCTCAAGCCAGGTGCTACTGCCGCTGAACAAAAGCAGCTACTAATTCTGCTGTAGACCTGAAGTTGCTGTTGCGACATGAATAATTAAACCCTCAAGTCCATCAGAATCTGCACTACTTTTATCGACCTGCTCTGAACTGAACAGCATGCCACAACACTTTCGTGAAAAAATGACCTACACAACTGAATAACCGAATAGTAGCAGCGAAAAAACAGTATTGCGAACTACACTAAACTTTACCAAAAATCAACCAAATCTAGCTAATGCTTCACAAAGATTTTAGGTCCGAAAGTTAGCACAATTTATCGATCGGTATCAGGTCGACGATGGATACTCAAGAAATCTTATCTCGGACCGCTTTCCTCCCTTCCACTAGTTCAGGCATATTACAAATCACAACCTACTTCATCAGAAAAAAAATACCCCATCAGCAAGACGGCAAGCAACTGCTACACCATACTCAAGGGAGGGAGAAGTGATTGTGTTGCCTCCTGTGATGACTGCAAGCAGATGGAGCGGAGTCTTGTGACAGGGTGGGCTGGAGGCCGAACAATGGGATGGTGCGGAAGGGGCTGGGGAGGGCTGCGCCGGCAGCGGTGGATCGACTGCAGGGGCTGGGGCGGCGGCGGCGGGTGATGGTGTGCGGGGCAGGGCGGCGGCGGTGGGCGAATGGAAGGGTCGTCGGGTTGGGTGCTGTGAGATGCGAAGACGATGGTGATGGATTTTGGGCGAGTAGATAAGGTAGGCACGGGCGGTGGAAAGTTTTCATTTGCGCGCGTGAATTCTCTGCAGCGAGCGAATCGGTAAAACCGAATCTCCATTTGTGGTGGCGATGCGCGCGGCACGGCGGGAGATGAAAAAAAGACTGCGTGGCGTGCACCAAAATTTTGTGCATGAAGTTTATTAGTGTCACAAATGAAGCACATGTGAATATCTTTTTCTTTAGAGAAAGCATATGAATATCTTAGTTTAACCTCCTTGATCAAGCTTTTTGAGGATGTAACAATGATCTAGTTTGGCACATATAACACGCTTTGGATTTTTTGAGAAAACTTGAGCATTATTACATAAATAATTAAGTAATAAAACAATATACCAAAACATATAAGTAATTTGATTTTTCTCTTCCAAGCTCCTATATGATCTTAAAATGGAGGTATGAAGTTCTCATATTTCAAACTTTAATTAATTTTAATTTTTTTGAATAAACTTGGTTAGCGAAATGATTGAAACTAAAGTAGTATAACTTGATGAGATAGACATTTTTAGATGGCGCATGTTTCATTCAAAATAATTGTTTATGATTTTTAGGGATTTACATGGTAGTTTGTTATTTTAGAAAATACATAAATACTCAATATCACCTTTGAAACTAGGAAAGGGCCAAGTTGGTTGGTTTTGATAGTTACAGGACAAGAAGACTTATGCATAGACATCCACAAAAGTTTTGAGGGTTAGAAATAGATTTTTTTGCCAAATTTTAATAGGGTATTTGTTATTACCGTTGCTTGTATTTGGTCATCATTTTTGTTATGATTGGTGTTATCATAGGCCCTATCCATTTTAGAGCATTGTCTCTTTAATTTCCTTATACTCAATACCATGTTTTGAGATCTATTGGCTCAGGTTTTGCAGTATTCAAAAATAATATATTTAAATAAAAGTTGCAAGAAAGTATATACATGAGTACAAAAATGTTTTATGGTATACAGATATGGTATTAGATGTTGAATATTCAGACTCGGATACGAATGAATATAGACCCCTCTAAATGAATTCGGTCTCGAATACAGTCAGAAAATAATCGTACCATTTTTATCCCTACTCCTTGCCCTCTTGAATGTGTTTGGTATTCAGGAATAAGGATTATCATGGTCCTTCCATCTTCAAAATGCAAACAAATATACATAAGAGAGGAGAGCATCATTAGCAATTGCTCATGGCATGGATAATCTAATTGGTTTTTAAAATAAATCTTAACAATACAGACATAGAGTGAAAGCAATATATCTAGAAAAGTCATAAGATCTTATAATTTAAAATGGAGGATATAACCTTATTTTTGCATATTTATTATTTATGAAAATAAATTTAGTTATAATCTGTATCTCTCAAAAAGTTAAACAAATTAACTAAAAAACCTATGATAGAAGATAATAAAATAATAGAAAATTTTAGGCGGCTGAGAAAAATATGCCAAAACTTTTGGCGGCCAAATTGCCGCCCGTCCAATCCAAATGCATTTTCTTAAATATCTGCCGTGCCGCACACCTCGTTTATCTCCCGACTCCTCTCAGATCCGCCCGTGCTCCAGTTCCAGTCCGCCGCCGCCAGGCTCTTTTCGGCCACTACCATGCGCCGCCGCGCTCTCGTTCTAGGCTTGGAGGTCCAGACCCGGGAGCACAGGCACGTTCTCGGCGGCGCACGCGTGGAGGCATGTCCTCGGCGGAGGCGTGGAGAGGCATGTCCCAGCACACCCCGCGGGTCTTGTGTACTTCCACGGGACCACGGGATCACTTCCTGCGCCGCCACGAACCCGGCCGCCGTCGTGTGGAGAAGACCACACACGCCAAGAACCGGGCTGCCGTCGTTATGAGAGAAAGAGATCGCGAAGAAGAAGAGACGCGCTAGGGATCAGGTAACGTCCTTCCTCTTCCCGTCGACTCCATGACTTCCTGATCGGTGGTCTACCTCTAGAGTTCAGCTGCTAGATCAATTGAATCTGCGCGTAGATCAGTTCCTGGCCGTGCTTCCTCCTCGCGACGATCTTTCTTCTTCGCGAAGATAGATAGTATTTGTATCGTCCGTGTTGTTTTCATTATCTGCTTCTAAAGAAAAAGGGCACCCCAAAACTGCAACCAAACTCATGCTGTTGCCGTTCATCGTGCGTAGATCAATAACACACATATATAGAGCTGTAATGATGAATTAATAGCGGTGACTACCGATAGTCTGCCTAGGGTTCAGAAATTTTGGTGGAAGAAAATTTAGCCTAGCCAGGTTTTGCTGTTCAATTTTCCTTGCTGATGATCGATGATAGTGTTTGTTGCTGATCGATGATACTGTATGTTACTGATGGTACTAGTGCCTGCATCGTTGTGAAAGGGAAGATTTTCTCAGTGTTCAGATGTCAGGTGTTGGAGCCTTGGAGGCCGACAGAGAAGATTGAAACATGCTACTGATCGCCGTACTAGCTGCTGTTGGTGGCCAAGTGCTGATGCTCCCTGTTGCCGAGTGGATGCAAGCAACAGTTGCGAGGTGAGGGGTCGCGGCACGAGTGTAGTTGGAACCGGTATGTGTGGGGTCTATTTTTTTAATTCTACCAAATCCAAATGGCAAACTCTTGGAGAAAATCCAATTTTCTACTTGCCATATTTTTTGCCAATTTGCCAAATGACATAATTTGCCAAGTTAATTTTTACAAGTGTTGGAGATGCTCTTAGGCAATAGTTTCGAACCATGGTACTGTCACCTGAAAGCAAAAGAACCGCAATCTAGTAACAAAACTAAAAGATCAGGCCATGAGTATTTCGGCCGTAGACCACTATACATATACGAGTGATGGGATAAATACAGATGTGATTTTCTTTTAGCCTCATTTTTCTATGACACATGTGATTTGCAATGTTATTGTGCTGAAACACGTCAGCCTACGCCAAATGTTAATGCTCTTTTTTTCAGGATAAATGGAGAGCTTAAGTGAAGCGCAAGAATGACAGGATGGTCCAAATCATGCCACGCTTCATTTTGATTTTGGCCAAGCTTCATTTTGACGTTGCTGTTTTGGAACAAATGTATTGAATATTTTTATTTTGGGATGGTTTGAATAATGTTTGTAGCCCAAGTTTGATATTGGCTTGCTTAATTTGAGAAGTGAACAAATTAAATAGATATTTTGGTTTAATGGCTTTTTCAAATGCTTGTTGTTGCCTTTTGAGTTTCTAATTAATTAAATTAATGGTGCTCCAATATTGTCTGGTGGCACCAAACCAAAAGGGTTGTAAAAGTGGCTATTGGTAACCATATTTTTGTGGCAATATATTTTATAGCAACGAACAATTTGCATAGCAATAGTGATTGCACCTTATAGCAATGACCCAATGAATGTGGCAATTGCACATGTCGCCACCACTTCTTGGTGTTGTGACATATGTCTTGTTGCCACACTCCTTATGCGATGCAATAGGGGTTGCATCATATAGCAACTAAACCTAGAGTGTGGCAATTGCAAATGTTGCCGCGACTTCTTGGTGTTGCAGCATGATCTTTGTTGCCACAAATGTTAAGTGTGGCAATACATTGTCTTGCAACACACGCTCATCGTTGCTAGTGCACCATTAGCAACGGCATGGGCAGGTTGCCATTGCAACGTCTAGCAACGCCTAAGGCATTGCATTTGGTGTTGATGGCACAATTAAAACCGTAGCAAAAACTTATGTTGCAACGCCTAGGTGTTGCAATTGCAAAACACGTTTTGCAATACTTTTCAGAAAAGTGTTGTCCAAACCTTTACCCACGCAAGCGTTTGCAACGCCTTGCAACGAAAAAAAAGTGTTGCTATTTCTGCTATTGCAACTATTTTGGGCCTATTGCAACACTTTTCGAGCATTGAAACAGGGTCCAAATTTAGTAGTGATTATTTACTCTATCATGGATATTTTGTCTTAGTATTTTGCATTACTTTTGTTGTAGATTAAATGGCGTCTTCCAATAAGCAACCATTTACTTTGCGTTCAATTCTTGAGAAAGATAAGTTGAATGGAACAAACTATGCGGATTGGATCCGCAATCTGAGAATTGTTCTCAGGGCTAAGAAAAAGGAGGATATTCTAGACACCCCTTTACTAGATGAGCTGCTGATAATGCACCTGCTGCTGAGAAAAATGCTTACAAGAAAGTATGTGATGTTGATCTTGAGATAAGCTGCCTTACGCTTGCGTGTATGGAACCAAATCGGCAGATGCAGTTCGATAACAATCATTCAGCGAACGATATGATCGTGGCGCTTGATGATATGTTCCAAACTCAAGCTAGGACTGAAAGGTTCAATGTCTCTAAAGGCGCTTTGCTTTGAAACCAAGCTAGCGAGAGGTGCATTTGTTGGGCCACACGTAATCAAGATGGTTGGTTACACTCGAGAGGTTGGAGAAGCTAGGCTTCCCAATTGGCCCGAGTTTTCCATTACCCAAGAGCACGAAGGGCCCTTAACCTCGGCTCCACGGCTCCAGGCTGCTATATTTGCACACACGACTTTCTTTGCCCGCACGACGGTTCCTGCGCATCCTACGGCTCCTCGCACCAAGTCAAGCATGCCCATGCGCCATGTTTAAGGCATTTTGACACCTCTGGCCTCTCCACCACAGTGTTTGTGGCCGCCCGAGAACCTGAATGGCCCTTAACCATGGCTCCACAGCTCTAGAACTGCCATATTTGCACACACGACTATGCTACCGCACAGCCAGTTCCTGCGTGTCCTACAGCTCTCGACACTAGGTCAAGCACGACCGTATGCCATGGTTAAGGCATTTTGACGCCTCTGGCCTCACCACCACAATGTTTGTCATCACCCGAGAGCACGAACGGCCCTTAACTACGGCTCCACGACTCGAACATCCATAATTGCACACACATTTTGTCTTTGCCCCGCCGCCGGATCTGTGCATCCTCGGCTCTCGGCACCGGGTCATGCACGCCGTACGCCATGGTTAAGCCATTTTGATGCCTTTCACCTCTCCACCATAGAGTTTTCCATCACCGAGAGCCTGAAGGGCCCTTAACCATGGCTCCACGGCTGTAAAACTGCCATATTTGCACACATGACCATGCTGCCGCACGGTCGGTTCCAACGCGTCCTATGGCTCCCGGCACTGAGTCAAGCATGCCCGTACGCCATGGTTAAGGCATTTTGACACCTCTAGCCTCTCTACCATAGCGTTTGCCGTCGCTTGAGAGCCTGAACGGCCCTTAACCTCGGCTCCACGGCTCTAGAACTGCCATATTTGCACACACGACTTTCTTTGCCCGCACGGCCGGTTCCTGCGCTCCTCGGCTCTTCGCACCAAGTCAAGCACGCCCATGCGCCATGGTTAAGGCATTTTGACACCTCGGCCTCTCCACCACAGCATTTATTGCTACCGAGAACCCGAATGGCCCTTAACCATGGCTCGATGGCGGGAAACGGGTGGCTAATGACCCGCCTCGCGTCGCGAAGACAAATATAATTTTAAATGGGATAATGTAAAAAGAACAGGTATTGCGAGTCCATACTTCCATAATTCTTATATTTACATAAAAATTATGTTAATTACATCTCGAAGAGAACACCCTTGATTAAGAGTTCCAACATGAGTACATAGAAATATGATTATATCATATGGCTTCCTATTACAAACTACAAAAAGAAAACAATAGTCTTCAATGTCTTGTAGTCGCAGATGGATGTATGCACATGTCTTGCATTTGACGATATGGTCGTCTTCTTTAGCAAGACATCTCATTTGTTGTGGAGTTGACATATACTCCTTATATGGTGGGTTGCTAGCTTTCTAGCTTTTTGGGAAACCATGATATGCATATATGTATACCAGCGTTTGGGAACATTTTATTATTTACTTAGCCAATGATGTGGAGCTAAGCTTTGACATTTCTTTGGTGCATTATATCAAGTATATATGCATGCAATTGGTCTTGAAGACTAAATAAGGTAGTCTAATTTTGGGCTATGTAAGAACGCAGCTTGACACGTTCTTGTATATGCAGATATATTTGGCATATGGCGCCATATCTCTTTTGGACTGAGATAAGATTTTTATTCTGCCGAGATGCAACATTTAATTTACCCTTAATGCAAAGCATTTGGGAAGATCATGGTGCTATAGCAGGTTAATTAGCATAAGCAGCCGTAGCATGGTGTTTATGAGCAACTGCTTCTATCATACTGCAGGTGCATAATCCAATTCTTACACTATCTTTTACTAGTGACATGCATGGCATGATCTATATCCGTTGCTAACGTGATGCACCTCATCGACATAAGCACAGAATTATGACGATCATTTCAACCTGGTGTTTGACCGATATCAGCAAGCGACATATTGCAGGTGTATGAAGAATGGCATGCAGTTGGGCAGCACGTGTTAACGTGCTTTTGGACTATAATGATTATTCATGGATGCAACCACAAATTTGACATCACATTCTCTTTTTGTGCAGTTGCCGAAGCGAACTACAATACACATGCATATGCATGCCAGATGGGGCATGTTGTAATATTTTTATTACTGATTTTATGACAAACAATCAGCAGTTTGTTTGGAGATGAATTACCCACACGATGGGTATTTGATTTTTCTATTGATTAAAATACTTAATGTGTAGATGACTGGGTTTTGTGTCCGAAGAGGCCGGCGTCCATCGGTGCTGCCAACGGGTTGCATATATATGCACATATTGGAAATTCCTATATGCAGTATACACGGATATACTCCTATCTCGAATTTCACTAATAATGTGCATAGCATGAGTCAATTTGCTTCTAACTTAAGACAGAAAGTATGATGGTTTCCCGTCGTGGTGCTTGGCTAGTATGGCAACAAGTACTTGTGACAACTGCATGTGCATGGATAGTAGTTTCCTTCTTTATTTAGCCTCTGATTCGCATGTCGGCAACAGGAAGGCCTATGCCTTGCCACGACGTCATGCATATATGACAACTTTTATTTTGTTTGTTGAGCATGCAACTTGATTAATGCTGAGTATATATGCCAAATCAATGTATCACATGATATGGTCATGCGTAAGATGTAGCAATCACAAGAGTAAAGACGCATCTGTCAATTCACCGTGGCCAGATTGGAGCCAAGGTTGCATCTAAACTGTAACTGCATCAAGGCATATTTGCTTCCTTTTACACTTTCAACAGGGCATACTACCCATGCATGCATGGAAACTCTGCCATGGCAACATCTGCCGGCATTGTATCTTAAAGCTCTTCACACCGATGGGGCTGAAGACCAATTGACCATGGACCAAGAGGCAGGGACATGAGTGTGGCTCCTCGATTTGCCTCCGGACCAGGACAGTTTTACCTTTGCCGAGGCACGACGGCCATGAGCGGAGCGTCGATGGAGAAGCAAGAAGCAGGAGCAGAGAAGCAAGACAGGAAGGAGGCAGGATCATAGAAGCACCATGTGGCTTCTCACCTTCTTCAAGAACCTAGATTTGGCGTTGCTTCTTGCGGCGGATTCCTGATGGCGTTCAGCGAGGACGGCCGGACAGCAGCCCGACGGGGTTGTGCTTTTGGGCAGTGGCCAGCAATTTGGTGGTGGTGGTTTGCTTTCTGGCCGGCTATCAGTGGAGCAGGGCGGCGGCCTGGCGGTTCTTTGTGGAGCGAGTGCGGCACGATAGCGTATATGAGCAGCAGCCTGGCGGCACTATGGTATTGAGAGCGGGGCAGCCTGGAGGCGATGTGCAAAATGGAGCGGGCCTGAATGATGGCTTGGGGCCTACTATTTATAGAGCAGGGACGAAGGAAGTTGCCAGGGCTAATGGTGCTCTTTTTATTTGAACTTCAATCGCTAATGAGGCCGGTGCTGGAGTTTGAATTGCCGCGCTCGCACTGATCGTGGAAGTTGCCTTCTTGACTCCGTTTGAACATGCAAAGCGGGACTTAGTCTTGCAGGCAGCGGGAGCGTATAGGACATCTTGATCGGTTCTTCTTGATTCAATTTGAACTTGCAAAGCACGCCTGGGAGTTCCTTCGTCCAGTTTATACTTTAATGCACAGCCATAAAAATTATTTATTTCCTGCCAATATACAATGTCACGCATATATACACGTATATACGTACAGTGTACATGTGCAACAAACTGCCGCTAGCCAGCTATAGCGTGCATGCACATATATGTGTACAGCTGTTTTTGTTTCTATTTTTATTTTATTATTTCCTTTTCCTTTCTTGATTGTGTTAACTATCAAGTTAAACATGAAATATATTTCTCTTTCCGTGTACGTTTTCATGAGCATGCATGGCCTACAATATATGAGGGCTATATTTGCACATGCCTTTGCATGTCGGGCATACTTGGATGCACTAAATTTGATAGGTAATATTATATCATCTTAATTTCATTTTCTTTTTGGCTATACTTTATGATTTCCATACTTCATGGCATGTATGACATTTTGATCATCCATATTATTCTTTTTTTATTTCATATGGTATAAATATTCCTCTATATTTTGGATGGGCCAAAATTGGTGTCAACAGATGCCCCCTCGAGGTACGGATTCGTAAAATATGTTTACGGATCTGGAGCTCGAAACTTAAGATCTTTTTATATTTGTGATCTCTCTATTTTCTTTTAGAAAACATGTTTGGGGCACTTGATGCACAAGCTGATCTGCAAGTATATATGGCATTTATCTAGCATTGGCATATATAGTCTCACTTTAAGACGGAGGCTATATATGCAGGTGTTACTTATGTTACCTTCCTGGTTTTTATGTCGGGGTCTTGGAAGACATGACATTTGAAATGTTCCTTTAATGGTCACAGTTTAAATTCAAGGACCATGGAATGTATTTTCACATTAAGTTCTTGATATATTCGAGCATTTTCATGCCAACAGTTCAGGGTCATCTCGCAATGGAAATTGTTTTTTGGCTTCAGTTTAAGCTCATGAAGGAGCACATTTCCTTTCCTTCTACGAGTTTAGGCTCATGAAGGAGCTTTATATTTTTTTTGTTTCAGTTTAGGCTCATAAAGGAGCTTGGTGTATATTTCTTTTTGTTTTAGTTTAGGCCCACGAAGGAGCTTAATTATTTTTTTAATTAAAGTTTAAGCTCATGCCGGAGCTATGTACACTTTTTTTTTCTTCAGTTTAGGCTCGTGAAGGAGCTTCTCTTTTTGGCGCTAACAGTTTAGGCTCATGTAGCATGGAGCATATGATTGATTTTTTTTCAGCTTCAGGTTTAGGCTCGTGAGGTTATGGAGCATTTTTTTTGCTGCTTACGGTTTAAGCTCGTGAGCAATGGAGCATCATAATATTTTTTTTTTGAACGGTTAATATTTTTTTTATTGACACTACAGTTTAAGCTCATGAAGCGATGGAGCACGATGATTTTATTTTATTTGGCTTCGGTTTAGCCTCGTGAAGCGATGGAGGATATGACTGATTTTTGTTTCTAGCAGTTTAGCCTCGTAAAGCGATGAAGGATAATGATTTTTTTCTCTTAGCTTTGACTTCAGTTTAGCCTCATGAAGTGATGGAGGATGGCATGAGTAATATATTTTTTTTATGCATAGTAACGCTTAAGAAATTTTCCATTCACCGGCGGTGGACAATATGTACCATCCGGGGGATATGATTACGTAGCGCCACTAGAGTACACATCTTTCACAATGTACGGGCCTTCCCATTTAGGCTCGAATTTGCTTTGCATCCTACGGGTAATATTCATAGGCCGAATGACCGCGAGAACCAAATATCCTTCTTTGAACGATCTTCTCTTTACATGCTTGTCAAAGGCTCGAGACATTCTAGCTTGATATGCCTCCAAGTTTTGCAACGCGTGAAGCCGTTTTTCTTCAAGAGTTTGTCTAGTTCTTTCGGGCGTAATTTAGCCGATTCTTCTTCATTGAGTCCTTCTTGGATGGCGACTCTTAAAGAGGCAATTTGTACCTCTAACGGCAGGACCGCCTCTCCTCCATACACAAGCGAGTAAGGAGTCATTTTTGTTGGTGTCAGTCGTGGTTCTATACACCCACAAAGATTCAAGCAACTTTTCATGCCAATGTCTTTTATTTTGCGAGACCACTTTCTTAGCGGCTTGCATAGCACTTTATTGAATGCCTCGGCTTGGACCGTTATTTGCCGGATTATAGCACTGTGGAGAAGTGGTGTCTAATTTTAAATTTGGCACACATCTTCTCTATTTGCCTATTCTTGAAGGACGACCCATTATCGGATATTATTGGTGGAACTCCAAATCAATATATAAGGTTTGTCCTTATAAAATTTTCTCGTTTTACGCCTTGACTTCTTTTAATGCCACGGCCTCCGCCCACCTAGAGAAATAGTCGGTCGCAGCGAGAATAAACTTGTGTCCTTTGCGGGACGGATGATTTATTGGCCCAACCACATCCATTCCCCACATTTCGAGGGCCAAGACACATTGGTGGATGTAATGGTTCATGGGGTTGGTGTATGAAATTACCATGTATTTGACATTCATGGCATCTCTTTGCAAATTTCGTAGAATCATCAAACATTGTAGGCCAATAATAACCTAAATGTTTTAGTTGGTAATGTAACTTGGGTCAGTTGGTGTGCCCCACACACTCCAGTGGACTTCATTCAATGCTTCAATAATTTCATTTCAGCAAGGCAACGTAATAAAATGCCATCGCAAGAATGCCGATATAGCGTGTCATTTATACACGTATAATTTATTGACCTCTTTCGAATCCTAGACCTTTCACTAGAATCTAAGGGCAAATATCCATGGAGTAAATAATCTAGAAATGGTGTTCTCCAATCACCCATCTCTATTTCATATGCATCTATAGTCATGGCCGAAGTAGATGGTATATCCTCTTCCTCAATTAGTGTAGGAAGGACTCCGTTCCTCTACATGAACATCCATGGTTTGATGTGAATTTAACGACATCTTGGCAGCCAAGCTTGCCAATGCATCCACTTTCTCATTTTGACTTCTTACAACATGCTGAATTTTTAGATCAGCGAACATAGCTATTAGTTCTTTTGCCTTCTTGAAATACGGCAAAGCCCTTGCTTTTTTTACGGTATACATTCCTAACAATTGATTGATTATTAATTGGGAGTCTCCGTATCAGAGAGTGTAGTTAGACCCATATTGTGGGCAATTTCAAGCCTAATAATTAGAGCCTCATATTCAGCGGCGTTATTTGAAATCGGTTGAAGTTAATGTGAAAGAATATGGGAGTATTGCTTCATCAAGTGTGACAAACACAACCCGCACTGCTCCAGACTTTTGGCAAGCACCATCAAAATACATTTGCCACGTTGGATTGTGCACCGTAGTGGTGAAGACCACCTCATACGGTAGATCATCATCAATGGGAAAGTCATCGGGTATAGGATGTGCGGCTAGAAAATTAGCCAAAGCTTGCCCCTTAACGGCTTTTGAGGCATGAACACAATATCAAATTGTGAAAGGAACATTGCCCACTTAGAGTCTACGATAATGTCATTTTACTCAAAATGTGTCGGAGCGGATCAGCCCTCGAGGCGAGATGTATAGTATGTTCTAAAATGTAATGGCGGAGCTTTTGAGTTGCAAACACAAGTGCTAGGCATATTTTTCTATATCCGGGTAGTTGCACTTTCACCCCCCGGTGCGACTTAAATAATATAGGGAGACTTCTTTCCCTTCATCATTGGTTTGTGCTAGAAGAGCGCCTAATGAAGTTGGCATGGGCTTCTTGTATAGAGGATTAGCGGCCACCCTTTAATTGGCGCGCACAATACAGTGGATTTGTGAAATATTTCTTTATATCATCAAACGCATTTTGACTTGCTTTATCCCATTGGAATGGGACTCCTTTTTCATGAGCCGGGAGAAAGGTTTGCATCTCCGGACAGATTTGAGATGAACCTCCTAATATACACCAAATGGCCTTGGAGGCTTTTTAATTCATGCAAATTGGTTGGTTGAGGCATGTCAACAATTGTCTTTATTTTAGTAGGATCAATTTCAATGCCACGTTTGGTGACTACAAAACCAAGGAATTTCCCGAGAAGATACCCCGAAGGCACACTTCATTGGGTTCATTTTCAATTTATGCTTTCTAAGCCGCTCAAACACCATTTCCAAGTGTTTTAAGTGATCTTTCTCACGCTTAGATTTTACGACAATATCATCTATGTAACACTCAACGATTTTGTACAACAACCCATCGAGAATAATGGTCATTGCACGTTGATATGTGGCACCCGCATTTTTCAATCCAAAGGGCATTACTTTGTAGCAAAATATGCCCTTAGGTGTGCGAAATGCTATTAACTCCTCATCTTCTGGTGACATTTTTATTTGGTTATAACCAGAAAAACCATCCATAAAAGAGAATATTTCATATCCCATAGTGGCATCAATAAGGATTTCAGAGATCGGAATCGGAAAGTCATCTTTTGGGCATGCTTTATTTAAATCTCTAAAATCGACACATACACGTATCTTCCCATTTTTCTTTTTGGTGGGTACAATACTAGACACCCATTTGGGGTATTTCACTTCTCGGATAAACCCGGTAGCTATGAGTTTATCCACTTCGGCCTTCTATTTGCGGGAGAAGTTCGGGACGATATCTTCTTGTCCTTGCTTCAGGAGGGACATCTTTTCGGACGGCCAATTTATACATGCCACCGCGGGATCTAGACACGGCATTTCTTCATAAGACCAAGCAAACACATCTCTATTTGCAGAAAGAAATTTATGGTATTCTTCCTTACTTTCTTTAGATAGGTGCTTACTAATGAAGATTGGACGGGGATCATCATCCGTACCAATATTAATTTCTTCTAACTCATCAACAGTTGGTTGATTTCCATCTTCCATTTGTGGAGATGCTTCCGCAACATCAAGAGGTTCAGCCGAAGTCATATTCACATCATAACCTGAACCATATTTCTCTTCTTTCAAGACTTCATCTTGATGTAGCGCATCAAGTTGAGCCTAGGACAACAGCTTTTCGAAAGGTGCAAGCTGTCCCCGGCCATCACATAGAGATGGACCAGTTGATATATTGTCGATTACGGATAACCGGCAGTCCACCACGGGGTATCCCACGGCGGTAAGTTTCGGTAAAAGGCGTGTTACGATCTACGATGCGGACGTTCGAGAAACAAGACAAACCAAGGACAACGGGTTTACCCGAGGTTCGAGGCCGCTCGAAAGCGTAATACCCTACGTCCCGCTTCTCGTGTTATCTTTGTATGATCAAGTGTCGGGTTACAATGAGCGCTAAGCTCTCTAGGTTAGGTTGCCGAGAGAATAGCCTGCGTTCTAGGGGGGTCCTTGGCCGCTTTATATAGCCGAGCAGCCAAGGGTACACGTGAGGTGGTCGGTTACATCAAGTCGTGCCCTAGGAGGACTCTATCTGATCTAACCGACTAAGTATACTTGCGGGACAAGCATCCTTGTGCGCGATCGGTAATGGGCCGGGTCTTTGTCCGGTCCGGGCCGTCTTGCCGAGCAGCCCTGGAACTGTCTATGGTGGTATACCGGATTTATACCCCCCACAGCTAGTCCTCGAGCACTATGTATCTTGAGGGAAGTCCATCGTCTTGACCGTCTTTGAGCAGTGTAGATGCGAGATTACGTTGAGGCCGGCGATGATGTGCCGAGCACGTAGTGCCGACCACGCGTAGTCGACCACGCATAGTATTGCCAACCACGTACGGTACCGACCACGTGCGCATCGACCACACATAGTGCCAACCACGTTCAGCCGAGCAGGTTTCCCGAGCAGTCTGTGTCCAACCACTGCTATGTCAAGGAAGCTGTTCTTGTCGAAAGATGCATGGTGCTCAAAAAGAAAAAAGAATTTTTTCTTTTTTAATTGTCCTAAGACGTGGGCCCACGTTGACACGTGACAGATATGTCAAGGCAGTGCGCAACGTAAGCCACCAAGGAAGAAAAACCAATCCGTAACTGTTGGAAACAAGTGGGCCCTAAGTCACCGCGAGGTGACGTGGGCCCATGTAGTCCCAAGTTCGATGGAAGATAGTATATGTTTCATTGAACTTTTTAAGAAAAAAAGTCCAAACCAGATACCTACGGCCCTCGCTTAGGAAACGGAGCGGGAAAAATTCCGAGACCAAAGATATAGGCATGCATGGTAAAAAGGCTTGAGGAACCGATCAAGGCGGTCCCCAGGATAAAAAATGAGGCCCACGTGCGTTGCCAAGGGAACTGGGCCCGATTTAAAATTTACCAGGAATAGTAAAAAATCGGGCAACCGCACGTGGAAAGTACGGCCCATGGGACCGCGGCCCACTCGGGTAAAAAATGGGGCGGTCCATTTGAGTCAGAGGGGGTCCTACCCTAGAAGTCAACCGGTCGTCATCCGGAGACTATAAATAGCGGGCACCGCGGCCAGTGGACGGTTCCGCACTCATTGCACTCGCAGTCGGGTAGTTTCTCGAGCTCTCCGCATTCCTGCGCTCTAGAGAAACCACCGCCGCCGCCGCCGCATTTCGCCGCTAGATCCACGCCGCAGCAGCCGCCGGCGGGGGCAACCATTAGATCTGGTGCCTGCACTCGCTCTGCGCCACCACGCCGCGTAGATCTAGCCGCCGCCGCCGCTCATCCAGCTAGGGTTCCTTCACCGCATCGACTCGCCGCCGTCGAACATGGGAGCAAAGTGCTCAACCAAGAAGGCTGCGAAGGGCGGAGACTCGGCGAGGCGCGGGCCGGACTAGCACCAGTCCACCTCGAGCCGGGAATCGCTGAAGTGGCTGGCGGATAACGGCTTCCTGCCGCCATTGGAGATGGGCGTGTACAGGGAGCCACGCGGCGAGGACGAGCCATCGCCGAGGCCTGGTGAGTTTGTTGTCTTCGAGGACTTCGTGCCTCGTGGGTTGGGGCAACCAGTGAATGGGTTCCTGCGGCACCTTTGCATATGGTGGGGTATTTCCATATGCAATCTGGACCCCAACTCCATGTTGACAAGATCGATTTTCATCGCATCGTGAAATGTTTCGGGTATCCCCCTCATTTCAATCTATTTCGCGACTTCTTCGTGCTAGGAAGAAGGGGGGTAGAGAGGCTCCGGGGATCCCGTGTTGCCGGAGGATGCTATATTCGGCTCGGGACAATAAGCGGCATCGTGGCTAGGGAGCGAGTTTAACTGCGCCCAAAGGATGGACAGCGCTGGTTCTACATGAGCCGAGGATGTTACCATGGGTAGAAAAATCCCTTGTGACGTCACCGGATCCCGAGGCCAACCCGGGTGGTCGAGCCGCCATCGGTGATGACCGGATCAAGGAGCCGCTAGCCATGATCAACAACCGAGAAAAGTAACCGGGGCTTTAGTGGTGGAATGTGGTTGGTGCGGCGCGTGCAACCGTGCAAGGAGAGGACCAATCCGCTGTGGCAATACAGCGGTTTAGAAGATCCGTCACGGGACACAATGGAAGCTGGTGAAGGATGGGCGCATCACATACTCTCATTTCGTTTGAGAAGTATGATCCCAACACTTCACCCGGTTTCAAGCGGTCTCGTACCGTCTTAGCACCCCCCATTGAGAGGTAAGGATATGTGATCAACTCGGTTAAATTGAAAATATCCCGATCGGGGAGATTATATGCTGACCACCTTGACATTGTGTGCGCAGGGGCAAAGTGATCGATATTTCTCCGCTATTCCGGTGGAGCAATGGCCGAGGACGATGCCCTTCGTGTCGGCGGCGTCGGAGAGGAATTTCTAGAGCCGGGCGAGGTCGAGGACCTCACCGAAGATGATGATGATGATGATATCGTGGTTGGAACAACCAACGGGGGCAACGCGCGGCAACGAAGAAGCCGACAGCCGCAGACCCCCAAGGATAAGGAGAAACCGGCCAACCTTGGGGGAAAATTGAACCTCGGCAAGGAGGCCGGCGCCGAGGTCGATAGCAAGAGGCCGGGCCCCGGACAGCCCGTGTCGTCCCGGACTCGACGACACTATCACCATCGCCGAGCACCGGCGGAGCGCAGCGCCGAGGATGGGAGGGCGGCTCTAAGTCGCCCAACCCGGCGTGGGCCGCCGCGGAACACGGGCCAACCCGCTCCGAAGCCGAAGATCGCCGCGCCTCTTCACCAAGCACCGGGCGGGCCGCAGGACGGCGCGAGCCAGCGGGCGGAGTGTGTTCCGCCTAAGTCCCAAGCCCGGTAGCCGAGGTCAGGAGGGCACCGAGGACAAGGCGGCGTGCCCAAGTTCAAGGGCGGCTTTTTTTGCCGGTAAAGTAGCCGTGTACTTACGTTATAATTTTGTGCGTGAAAATCAGCGGAATGTTCATGCCGATTGTTGTTTGTATAGCCGGCCGAGTACGGAGCCCTACCCGTAGCTCCACCGGGGCAGTGACCACGCGCCGGCGGCGGGGGCACGTCGGGCGCGGGGCCTGGAAGAAGGCGAGGCGGATGCCACCGTGCTCCCGCCGCACGTCGGAGCGCTCGGGCCGAGACGGCCCGGCGGCGGAGGACAGGTCCCATCGCCGAAAGCAGCCGCCGCTCCGCGTGGCGAGCGCCGGAGCGCACCGCCACCCGGCCAAGCTGCGCAGCCGACGGCGGATCGGCGGCGGGCAAAGGAACCCACGGGCGACGCTCAACCTGGGTCCCGTCCTTCCCCGTGGAAGAGATCCACAAGGAGCCACGGCGCTTAGCACACCCGCCGTCTCCTTCCTTGAACCGAGTCGTGATCTCCCGGCCGGTGTGGAAGGAGTGGCGGTCGTATGACGAGGTGCCGGAGGTGGTGATGGAGGAAGGTATCGGGAGGCCCTCGGAGCCGGTCACCTCCGGGATCCGGGTATGGCGGTTCTTGCCCTTGTGGAATTGGTGTGCGGAGCACGTATTGTGTAATAGACCCGCAGAGCACCAATGCCCGCGTGCGCGGACCATTCAACGATTCGCGCCGATTGATGAAGAATGCGGGGATCCTCCGGAGGAGAAGGCCAACATGTTGGCGTTGTGCGCAGTCTATGAGACCCGGCTTCCGACAAGGAGGCCGTGCCGGCCGGCGCCGGAGGAACAGGTGGCCGAGGCCGGGAGGAGGGCCGACAAGGTATGTGGCCGTGTCCTCGCAACCAAACTAAGCATGGTTGATTGCCATAGAGATATGATGATTTCTTCCTCGCGTGGGAAATTTTGGAGGAGAAGGCCGGCGGCCTTGGAGCGGGAAAAGGCCCCGGCCAAGCTTGATTGGAAGCCGCTTCGAGAGCAGCCACGACGCGCCAGCATTGCGGAGCTAATCGGTAAGTTGTGGAACTTAGATCAATTGTATGATTTTGTCCGCCATGTACCGGATTGAACAAGTGCATGTTAACCACTTTGTTTGTATTTACCGACAGACGCGGGATCGCCGTCGACCCGATTCCAATGTCTCGGGACACATGCGCCTACCTTCGGAAGAAGGTGGACCGGATGACCGAGCACATCAAGCTTCGGTTCTCCGCGCCGTCTTCCCGAGGAGGTGCACCCGGCGGACCCAGGCGATGCGACGCTCGTGGCGGATCGCGCGAGGCCGTGGCCGGGTCCGCAGGACCTCATCGCACGGCGGGCACTTACGCGGTGTCCACGGCGTTGGCGGTGGTCCGTTCGAGGGTGGCGGCGGCAGATCCAGCCACCGTCGCGCTTGGAGTCGCCCCGGAACTCAGCGACGCTGCCGCCGAGGAGCTCCGAACCACCTTCATCCCTGTTGCCGAGCAGTTGGTTGGCGATATGACGCTCATCGAGGACCCTGCAGAGGAGGAGGGTGGTCGGTAGGGCCCTTTGTTTTAAACTTTTTTATTTAAAACTTGTATATAAGTGGTCGCCGAGCACGAGGTGCTCAAAACAAAACTTAAGGCCGTACTAATATGCGAGACAAGTTAGGCATACTTAAGCGGGTGATAAGTATCTTGCCGTTTTTATAGTTTTCGTTAGGCATAACTCGATGCGTAACGTTTAAAAATCATGTCGCCAAATAAGTTTTGCGCCCACTCTCAAAGCGATTAGCTCTGTCAAGGTGACAAAGGGACGCACTAGTGAACAAGGCGCGGACGCCGGGGATCACTAGGTACGATCCTAAGTACCTATTAGAGGGTGCCCGCCGGATCTCCTAGTGCCGTGTAGCGCGGAGCTGTAGCACATCGACGTAGGACCGAGACGCGGGACCTTATCAAATCGTTCTCGGCGAGCGTAACGCAAAGTTTAGATGTGACTTATGCGGGCGCATGTATGCAAAGTGGTGCAAAATTTCAGATAAGAAATTGCAACAGGACGAAAAAGAGACAACAAAAGAGGAAACTTGGTTAATAGAGGAAAAAGTACAAGATACATATCTTCATGGGTAAAAAAGCGTATGAGCATCTCTATGTGCCAAGAATTTGGCTCTTCGACTCCATCTAGTGTCTCCAACCGGTACGATGTTGGGCGTGTTACGGCCTTAATTCCGTACGGTCCTTCCCACCTTGGTGATAGCTTGTGAGGCCGCCGTATTTTGAATACGGCGGAGCACGTGATCGCCGACCACGAACAATCGTCCTGGGACGTTGCGGTTGTAGTAGCGTCGCATCGTAGCTAAGTACTTCTCGGTCCCGAGCACATGACTCAAGGACCTGTTCTTCCTTAGCGACTATGTCCACCTCTCGAGCTTCGTCGGAGGTGGCTTCATCGTGGTAGGCTACCCGTGGTGATTGGAGCGACCTCGGCCGGTATGACAGCCTCCCGAGCCGTACACCATAAAGTATGGTGAGACCCCTATGTTGCGGTTGGTCTGGGTACGCAGTCCCCAGACCACTGCAGATAACTCTTTGAGCCATCGGCCAGGTTTGAGTTTGGTGTCAACCTGGAAGACTCGTTTTTTGAGTGCGTCGAGGATCATTCCGTTAGCACGTTCAACTTGTCCATTAGCTCTGGGGTGAGCGATGGAGACGTACTTGACCTTGATCAGGCTATCATCGCAATAATTGAAGAATGCATCACTTTTAAATTGCGAGCCTAGATCGGGTGATGATGGTGTTCGGGACACCATATCTGGTGGATCGACCTCGTCGAGGAACCTGGACTTGCCTTCTGGGCGCGGGCTTTTGACCGGTTTGTATTCAATCCACTTGGAGAATTTGTCAATAAGCACGAAGACATTGGTGTGGCCACGAGGAGCGGGTTTGAAGGGGCCGATCATGTCCAGTCCCAGCATGAGAAGGGCATTTGGGATTGTTTGTAGATCATGTGCCGGGACATGAATCCGCTTGGCGAACATTTGCGGTTACGCACCGGCCGCACGTAATCTCGGCCGACGGCGGTTGGCCGCAGAACCCGCCCGGTAGGCTTTGCCGACCAGCGTCTCGGGGACGCCGCATGGTTACCACAAGTACCTTCGTGGATGGCTTTAAGAAGCTCGATCCCCGCCTCCCGAGTGATACACTTACGGAAGATAATGGACTTGGGTGCCTTGCGCATCGGCCCGCCATTGACCATAGCGTAGGCCTTGGCTCGTGGACCATTGTTGGGCAGCAAGTTTGTCCTCCGGGACAAGGTGGTCATTCGTGTATTTGATAAAGGGATCTCTCCAATCTTCCTTAGGAGGCGCCGCCTAGTCGGGCCGACTCTATACCTTTATCATCGGCTCGCCGGGCCGAGGAGACCATCGTCGTCCTCAACGCTGGCGCATCGGCGGTGTGGTCGTAGCCGACCACCGAAGTAGGATTCTCCGTGTATGTTCTACCCGATCTCGGGATCGAAGGTTTGATTTGAATAAAAACACCAGGGGTTAACTTGGCACGGGATGAGCCCAAAATTTTTAGACAGCTCGTCGCCCTACGTTCTTTTCGGCGGACGTAGATGAATTCTAGTCCATAAAACTGCGTCGAGAGGCGGACCGTCTTCGCGCTCTTCACCTTGTTGGATGGGCGCCGACCAGATCCAATAGGTTGCTCGAGCTCTACGGCGGAACGTCGTCGACGCCCAAGCCGGGTGCGCGTGGCAGCGTGTTGCAGTCTTGAATTCCCCGCGGCGTAGGCGGCGATCTCGCACTCTCGAGCCATGAAGACGCGTTGCCACGTAGGGAGAGTGTTCCGCTAGGTGGGCATCTTCAACACCAAGTAGCCATAGTGAGGGACAGCCATGAACTTGGCGATACCGGGCGGCCCAAGATGGCGTGGTAGGTCCCTTCAAGTCGGCCACTATGAAGGTGATGTGCTCGGTACGGAAGCGCCGCTTGGTCCCAAACCGCACGTCAAGGGTGATCTGCCCGAGCGGGTAAGAAGGCTTTCCGGGCATGATGCCCGTAACGGTGTGTCGTACGGCTGCAATTGCTCCCGCGGTATGCCGAGTGCTTTGAAGGCCGGGTAGAATATGATGTTCGAGCACCGCCGCCGTCGACTGCCACCTTCTCAAAGCGGATGTTGGCTATCACCGGATCGAGGACCGGTGGAAATCGCCCAAAGCATCCGGATGCGTGCCCACATATCTTTGCGGGCCGAAAGATATACGGGCTGCTCGGACCATTTGGTAGCTTAACATCGCAACGAGGCCATTGGGCTCTTGCATCGCGATGATGGCGCGAGTCAACAACTTCGTCGCGGCTTGTTTCGAGCCCGACTTTGCCGCCAAAGATTACGCCGGTGAAGTTCTTCTCTCGCTTCCTTGAAGGTATGGCGAGGGTTGACATCTTGTGTCTCGTCCTCTTCTTCTTCTTCCGCTTGTCGGCGGGCTTGCTTTTGGCCTTGGGGTTGGGTCGAGTTCTCTTAGAAGCGGACTTGATGAGAGCGTCCATCAAAACTCGGCACTTTTCGCCCATGGTGTGACCTTTGCCGGGATGCCGAGGACGAGTCCCCCGCAAAGATTTTGTCGAGCACCTCATCCCCGATCGAAGCCGCCCTTAACCGCGTTGATGGCGTTTGTCGCCGGTTTTGGTTGCGTTTGCCGCCGCCGTAGTTGTCCCGGCCACGCCGCCGGTTCGGGGATTCGTTGTCGTGTGGTCCAGATCCGGATGAAACGCCGGGTTGTTGCGGCGCTCCTCTTGTCGGTAGCGGTGGTCCGTCGCCATCGCTCGTCGTCGGAATTGTTCCAACGGTAATTGCGATCCGACGGGCCATCAGCCACCCCCGTTCGTGCCGTCGTCCGGGAGCGTGTAATCGTGCGCGATGGTGAGCAACTCCTCCATGGTTTTTGGCTGTCTGAGGAGGAGAGCCTTTTGGAGGTCTCGGCCACGTGGTTGGACCAGGCCATCGATGAAAGCTTTGACAGCTGTCTCTTGAGAGATCTCTGCACGCGATTCCACCGGTCCGAGAAGCGCCGAATGAACCGCCGTAAGGACTCCTTTGGACGA
This sequence comes from Themeda triandra, assembly GCA_018135685.1. Classification (NCBI taxonomy): domain Eukaryota; kingdom Viridiplantae; phylum Streptophyta; class Magnoliopsida; order Poales; family Poaceae; genus Themeda; species Themeda triandra. The sequence goes on from JAENPR010002931.1 coordinate 33,504, forward strand.
AGGCGAACTTGTTTTTAAGGCATACTTGGTCCCTGGTTGGACACAAGTAGACTTGAAGTGGTCGACGAAGACTTGGGCGAGCCGCCGCCCGTGGATGGAACCGGGTTGTAGCCGAGCAGCCAGGTGGTGGCGCCGTACTCGCCGCCCCCGCGCTCGGACGGCCACCTCGTAGAGCATGATCCGGTGGCTGGATCTCGCTTTGCCGTCGTACGCCCGGATCTCCGAGGTACGAAATTTTTAGGCCATATGATCGCCTTGAGCTCCTCGGAGAAGGGTGGGATGCCGCCAATGTTTCTGCGTGCTCAGAGGCGCTCATCTATCCGTTCTCGGAGGTCCCGATGCTCGGGTTGGATTACTTCGTCGTCTTGTCGGCCCCGGTTGCCTCGGCGACAGGGCGTCGTCGACCGTTCCGGGGACGTGCACATCGTGGAGCTCTGCGGCTGCTCGACACGGTCGTCGTAGTCCCCGCGTCTCCATAGGCATATCTCGCCATTGGGACGAATTGTGCCCTCCACTCTCAACTCGCTGCTCACGTCGATTCCGGTTCTGCCGAGAACGGCGGGATCGGTAAGAGCTGGCCATGGAGCCCATGGAACGAAGATCGTTCACTTGGTCCTCGGCTGCCGCGAGGAATTCCAGGATCTCATTGAGTCCAGGAGTCTCGGGGGGAAGCTGCTTCAATTTCTTCATCGCCACAGCAATGTTTGCCGTGGGGGTCTCGTGGACCACTGGGTCGCCAGCACCGTCGAACTCGGGTTGAGGTTGCGATGCGTGGTCGGTGCCGTGGTCCGGAGCCGCGTTGGGACGGCC